>CAXKVI010000001.1:81469583-81770545 GCA_964058755.1 Campiglossa producta
TGAGAACATGGAGATATACAAGTTAAAAACAGTTGACGGCAGGTTAACAAACGACGAAATATTTGGACTATAAAAACTACGCAACGGATGGACACAGACCAGAACGAAACTAGGCATTGATATTATTATTATTATTATTATTTATTATGCCCAGATTAGTAAGAGCGGCGTTAAAAGCCTCCGGACTTATATTGTTAAAAGCCCCTTCAATGTCAAAGAAGGCCACGAGACAGTAATCCTTTTCACCCAACAATTTTTCAATGATAGAGACTAGGCTGTGAAGCCCAGTTTCTGTTGATTTACCCTTGGTGTAGGCATGCTGATAGCTGGAGATAAGGTTGCTATCAATAGTAGTGGAGAGGTAGTCGCTGATGATTATCCTCTCGAAGGTTTTGGGTACAAAGGACGAGAGGCTAATGAGTCTGTAGTCCTTTAGCTCGTAGTGGGAGGCCTTCCCAGCCTTAGGAATAAACACTACCGTGGCGTGTCTCCAGGAGCACGGAATGTAGTTGAGAGCCAGGCAGGCTGTATAGAGAAATACTAGTCATTTGGCTGATGTCTCCAGCGTGTTAATGAGTTACGCGGGGATAACCCCGTCCGGTCCGGCAGCCTTAAACGGTTCGAAGCTCTTAACTGCTCGCCTTACCCTTTCCTCTGTGATGGGTATATTTATTGCCAGTCTTGTTGCAGGTGCTGACGGTGCATTATACAAGTTACCCGGAAAATGTGTGTTCAAGAGCAGCTGAAGGGTTTCCCCTCCCGTACTGGTCCAGGATCCGTCAGGCTTCTGCAAATAGCTAATGGCTGTTTGAGTTTTCGCGAGAACTCGTCTAAGTCACGCGTTGTCGTCGACCTTTTCGACCCCAGTGCAGAAATTCCTCCACGAAGTTCTCTTTGCTGTCTCAGGGATTTTATGTAGGCCCTTAGTTTAACTTTGTATTCGAGCCATTGAGGCTCCGTGGTTTTTAGCCTTATTAAATTGCTTCCTGTAGGTTTTACGGAGCGAGTCCAGGTCGTAGGTCCACCAATGTGGTCTATGTTTACCGCGTGGGTTTGGCACTGGACAAGCTTGTTCTAGGGCATTTGAGAGCGCCGTTATCAGGTCCTCCAGCTCATCAACAGATGAGGGGGCTTGTGGGGGTAGTACTGGTAGGTCTCGGGCTAAGCTTTCATTGTGTAGCTGCCAGTTGGTATTGCGTGGATTGCGTTTCATAATAGGTTGCTCTACACGAAAGTCCAACACTATTTCTATATATCGGTGGTCGGCCATTTTCTGACAGACTCATAAGCGCCTTCACTACAAATAGTGAGATCTATGACCTCCCTACCTGTTTTAGTGGTGAAAGTAGGCTCGCTACCCACATTGCAAACTACCAGGTTGGTTGTTAATATGTAGTCAAACAGAGACTTGCCCCTAGCATTGATATCGGAGCTTCCCTATTCGACGTGATGACCATTAGCATCCGCTCCTATAATAACCTGACCTGTAGAAAAATTTGACACCAGTACCCCGTTTCTGTAAAAAATCGACAAAATTCTCGATTTTAATGTCGTCACACTCGACTCGATTCAAAATTGAAAAAAAAAAAAAATTAAAATTTGTCACTACCTCAAAACCAAGTGAGAAAATAAATCGACAAAATAAAATTTTATTACAGAAACAAAAAAAGTTAGCGTGACGTCAATATGGCGTCAAGTCGATACGATCGATCCGATTGAGTTACCATTATCTTGTCGCAGCCAAGATACGCACACGCCTCTGTGCAGCGAAGAAAGTGCGCACAGTAACGGAAGGAAAGTTTGACGTCTAGAAGCTGCGCATGACACAGACCACTGATAATTTCTCCACTCGACTCTCACACCTGCTATCAGAGGGCAATCCTCGACCTAACGATGTAACCGAGCAATGGAAGCATATCTCTCACTCATTTCGTACCGCCGCTGAGGCCACTATAGGGTTCCGGAGAGCCCGCAAGAACAACTGGTACGATGAGGAATGCAAATCTGCCTCGAAAAAGAAGGACGCTGGCTACAAGGAGACGTTGCGAATGGGCGCAACCCACGTCCTAGTCGGAACAGCAAAGTTCAGTCGGCTTAGCAGCTCAAAGGAGTCTACGGTTTTCCAGAGTTGGCAAATCAATGAGAAGAAGTCTGATTCTATAAGATGGAAGATGAAGATTTGAGTCCCAGTTAAAGGCCCGTAGAGCAAAAATTCAAAATTGTTTCTGCACCGACTCAATACGCTTTATATGAGTGATATATAATGGACACCAAACACATGAGCAATACTCAAGTATTGGACAGACCAACGAAGTGTAGAGGACTTAGGTAAGATAAGGATCGTTAAACTCCTTAACCCAGCGTTTAACGAAACCAAGCGTACCCATTGCTTTATTAGTAATAGCGGTTATATGTGAATTAAAGCTCAGTTTCGAATCGAACAGAACACCCAAATCATTAACCGAACAAATACGTTCCATAGGAGTGCCGTAAAGTACATAAGAAGACAGGGCAGACCTCATGCGATGAAATGTCATAAACTTACATTTAGAACAGTTTAAAACTAGTGCGTTTATCGTGCACCAACGCTGAAATGAATCCAAATTATCCTAAAGTAGATTTGAGTGAGTTAAGTCTAAGGGCAAGCATGTATAGCAAATTTTCACATCATCAGCATACATTAGAGCTCGACAATAATTAAATAAATTATAATTTAAAATCTGTGGGAAGTCATTTATAAAAAGAGTGAAAAGCAGTGGGCCTAAATGACTGCCTTGAGGTACACCAGAGGTAACATTAATTGATTTAGAAATAACATTATTAAAAAGCACCTTTTGAGTTCTATTAGAAAGATAGCTTGAGAGCCATAAAACCAAATTCTTCGGAAAGCCCTGTAAATCGAACTTCTGAACCAGAATCTTCTGATTTACTGAATCAAAGGCTTTACTGAAGTCCGTGTAAATCACATCTGTTTACTTTTTAGCCAAAAAACCATCCCGAACCAAAAACAAGTAAACTCAAGTAGGTTTGTGGTGGTTGATCTACTTCTCACAAAACCATGCTAACATGGTGATAATATGGAAATACACGTATGATGAATTCCTCTATAATTCTCAACATACTACCTTTTTTGTGAAGAGGTATGATAAATGACTGTTTCCATATTGATAGAAATGACACCGATTGCAAAGATAAATTGAACAGTTTTAAGATCGGTTCTGTTAAGTTCACGGCACAGAACTTAAGCACACAACCAGGAATACCATCAGGTCGTGGTTTCAGAGCTAGATGACTCTGAAGAACAGTGTCACTGTCAATGACTGGATTAAGAATACAGTTAGAACTAACGATTTCGTACGGATAACTACCGGCTTGGGTACAGGTTGACGAATAGGTCGATTTGAAAAAGTCTGCAAATAAATCTACAATATCATGGTCAAGGTTAGCATTCTTACTACCCAACGACAAAGAAGATAGAAATCCCGAAGATTTTCGTTTTGAACTAACAAAAACATAAAATTTTTTTGGATTATTAAAAAATTCCATTTCGTATCTAGTTAAATAGGACTTGTAGCAATTTTGGCTCAGGAACTGGAAATTGGACCGGGCAACTAAATATTTCGAAAAATCTACAGAAGAACCAGATCTTTTAAAACGCTTATAGAGCTTAGATTTAATCAAAGTATATTAAACAAAGTAATAGTGAACTTGGCAGTTCTCTCTTTTCTGTAGGAGTTTTCCGTCAAATGGAAAAAATATTAACACGTTCTGTTTAAGATTTTTTCGATAGTGTGATGAAATAGCAAATTGTTTCATATAAATACAATACCGCTCGCCTCAGTTCCTTGCACGTTTAAATAGAGTTTAGAGTTCAGATTAGCTAGACTCTAGCACATTTTAGCTAAGATGGATGGTCTAATCTTTTTTCAACTGGATCTTAGACCGAAAACGAAACTGTAAGCGATTAAAATCGATTCATGACCCCGTGCTGGAATGCCCGTCGCAAGAGGCGACTAAAATCCATTTCGACCACGATCACGGGGTTGATGAAATCGGCAATTGGAGTAGTACCAAAAGGTGGTTCGGCAGCTGTGAGAGCACAGACTCAATACCGTACCACTCTGTTTGACCCGTCACGTCCCTCTTACAACAGCAACAGCGAAGCCGATTAATTTTCTAAACCGAAAACTTTTATAAATTGATTACTTCATTTCGCGGACACATATTTTCCTTGATAAGACGGTACCCTGGTTTTGACTTCAGTATAAAAAACTCTAATTGAAACCAATCCACCAGTTTCTGCGACACTCTGGCGACAGCCTTCTGCACCATCGGCGGAGATCGGCAAATATTCAATACTCGCCATTTTTATAACGCAAAGGTCCGAAAAGAGGTAGATTCTAAAGTGGTCAAAGATACTCCGTTACTGTCTGGGATAGCATATTTCGCGGTATTAATAATTTTTTGGTCTGAGCAAATGCTATCTAATTTTTCAGTAAATCACTTGTATGGGACACAAAAACTGTGCTTGGATGGCAAAGGGTTAATACGCTTTTTTACATTTTTTTGAAGGAAAAACTCCTACAAAAACAAAATATTTCAGTTGTCAATTCTACCTTGTGGAATTTGCCTTGGATGTAATGTTATTAAGGTTAGCAAGTTGTCTTGTGAACCAAGGTGGCTTACTTATTTTAGCTTTTATAAAATGAACAGGAACGCAAAGAATAATGAAACCATTAAGGTAACTGTAAAAAATAGATGTAGCAGCCTCAACGTCGGTACATGCATAAAGATCAGACCAATCACGGCTAGCTATTAGTTGGTTGAGCATGTCAAAGGCCGCCTTTTTAAAACATCTCGACCGAAAAGGAGAGCTCACTTCCAAAAAATTAATCGTAGGCATCAAATTATCCAGTGCAATCTCAAGTGTGGGGTGCAAGGGATCTTGAGGCAGGGATAAGGCAGAGATTCGACTGAGACCAGTATCCAATGAGTTATCCACAAAAGCTAAGTTCAACAACTTATTTTTGGAGCTAACCACATTATTGATCTGAACTAAAGGCAAATCTATAAGCGAGCCAACAAAATCGTGCTGAGTGACAGGAGTCAAAAAGTTTGAATCATCGTTGCATATCCAACTGACGAACGGTAAGTTAAAGTCCCCTAGAACAACTAGGCGATAAGACGCAAACATGAATGCAGGCTGTGGATAGCTACTTTATGGCAATCGTAAACGTACATATCCGACCTAGGCGGTATATCATCATCATTTATTGGCGCTTAACCGCCTAAGCGATTTTGGCCGTTTCGTATCAAAGCACGCCAGTCATTCCTTTTTAGCCATAACGGACGCAAATTGGAAACCCCAAGGGAGTTCAAGTCATCCTCCACCTGTTGTTTCCATCTCAGTCGAGGCCTCCCCCTTCCTCTGCTGCCGAATTCATGCGACGATAGGAAAACCTTCTGTGCTGGAGCTTCTTTGTCCATTCGCATAACATGGCCCAGCCAGCGGAGTCTTTGGGCTTTAATTCGCTGGACTATGGTCAGATCTGCGTAGAGCTCGTACAGCTCATCGTTAAATTTCCTTCTATACTCGCCGTTGGCATCACGGGATGGACCATACATCTTCCGGAGAACTTTTCTCTCAAATACTCCAAGGGCCATCTCATCTTCTCTTGACATTGTCTATGAATCTGAGCCATACATCAGGACAGGTATGATGAGAGACTTATAGAGCGTGATCTTTGTTCTTCGAGAGAGGACTTTACTTCTCAATTGCCTACTCAGTCCAAAGTAGCACTTGTTGGCAAGAGTGATTCTCCGCTGGATTTCTAGACTGATATTATTTTCGGTGTTGATACTGGTTCCCAAATAGACGAAGTCCCTCACAGTTTCAAATTTGTAACTATCAACAGTGACATGGCTGCCAAGGCGCAGGTGCGCCGATTCTTTCTTTGATGACAGCAAATACTTCGTCTTGTCCTCGTTCACGGCAAGACCCACTTTTTTCGCTTCCTTATCCAGTCCAGAGAAGGCAGCGCTTACGGCGCGGTTGTTAAGGCCAATGATAGCGATATCATCGGCATACGCCAGCAATTGCACGCTCTTGTAAAAGATTGTACCATTGCGGTTTAGCTCTGCTGCTCGAATTATCTTCTCCAGCATCAGATTGAAGAAATCGCACGAAAGGGAGTCGCCCTGTCTGAAGCCTCGTTTGGTTTCAAATGGCTTAGAGAGGTCCTTCCCGATTCTGACGGAGCTGTTGGTATTGCTCAACGTCATTTGACAAAGCCGTATAAGCTTTGCAGGGAAGTCAAATTCAGACATGGCGGCATACAGGCAACTCCTTTTTACGCTGTCAAAAGCGGCTTTAAAATCGACAAAGAGATGGTGAGTGTCGATTCTCTTATCATGGGTCTTCTCCAGGATTTGGCGTATCGTGAAAATCTGGTCGATGGTAGACTTACCTAGGCGGTATATAGGAACAAGAAATATATCAGAAAACATTTGGGAACAAGAGCTTTACAGCTATGAATTCAATTTCAAGCACGTTATGAAAGTTCAACAACTCTGCAGAAATACTGGACGATACAGCAATCAGAACACCGCCTGCTCTCGACTAACGATCACACCGAAAAACAACGTAGTCATTTGAAAATAACTCAGTATTTAAATTATCTGATTTTAGCCAAGTCTCTGTAAAAGCAATAACTTGCGCTGTAAAATTAAAACTATTATGGTAAAGATCATTCAACTTAGAACGTAAACCAGGAACATTCTGGTAATGAATGGTTACTTTTGAATCGTAGTGGCATGGCTGGTAAACAAGTTTTTTGAACCTGTACGTGTAGGAGGCTCGGCCTTTCACTTATTAGTGTACAAAAACACCAACGAATGTACGAGCCAAAAAGATTTTTCAAGAACCTTATCAACATATTTTTCAGGAACTAATATCTCAAAAGATGAATAATCTCTCTCAAAATTAAAAACAAATTTATGTACTCTAGCATTACTAGAATTTGTAAGGCAAAGCTTATCTAAGGTATAACCAACAATATCAGCATCCGCCAACGATGGATCCAACCGTGATACGAAAATTGCACGACGAGCCGGCACAGAAGTAACCAACCGGGGACCAACTAATCTAATCTAATCTTGGTTTGCGTCATAATGACGCTTAACCGCCTAGCCGATTTTGGCCGTTTCGTATCAAAGCACGCCAGTCATTCCTTTTTCGCGATAACTGATGCCACTTGGAAACCCCAAGGGAGTTCAAGTCATCCTCCACCTGTTGTTTCCATCTCAGTCGAGGCCTCCCCCTTCCTCTGCTGCCAAATTCGGGTGTCGATAGTAAAACTTTCTGTGCTGGAGCTTCTTTTTCCATTCGCATAACATGACCCCACCAGCAGAGCCTTTGGGCTTTAATCCGCTGAACTATGGTCAGGTCTGCGTAAAGCTCGTACAGCTCATCGTTAAATTTCCTTCGATACTCGCCGTTGGCATCACGGGAAGGACCATAAATCTTCCGGAGAACTTTTCTCTCAAATACTCCAAGGGCCATCTCATCTTCTCTGGACACTGTCCATGACTCCGAGCCGTACATCAGGACTAGTATGATGAGAGACTTATAGAGCGTGATCTTTGTTTGTCGAGAGAGGACTTCACTTCAATTGCTTACTTAGTCCAAAGTAACACTTGTTGGCAAGAGTGATTCTCCGTTGGATTTCTAGACTGATATTATTTTCGGTGTTAATGCTGGTTCCCAAATAGACGAAATCTCTCACCGTTTTAAACTTGTAGCCATCAACGGTGACTTGGCTGCCAAGGCGCAGATGCGCCCATTCCTTCTGTGATGACAGAAGATACTTCGTCTTGTCCTCGTTCACCGCAAGACCCACTTTTTTCGCTTCTATATCCAGCCTAGAGAAGGCAGCGTTTACGGCGCGGTTGTTAAGGCCAATGATATCAATATCATCGGCATACGCCAGCATTTGCACGCTCTTGTAGAAGATTGTGCCATTGCGGTTTAGCTCTGCTGCTCGAATTATCTTCTCCAGCATCAGGTTGAAGAAATCGCACGAAAGGGAGTCGCCCTGTCTAAAGCATCGTTTGGTTTCAAATAGCTCAGAGAGGTCCTTCCCGATTCTGACGAAGCTGTTGGTATTGCTCAGCGTCATTTGGCAAAGCCAACGTCTCCCTCGCAATTTAGCAGTGAGTAGAAGTGCTCCCTCCATAACTTAAGTACATTCTGTACGTCAGTTTCCAGGTCGCCATTATTGTCCTTACAGAAACTTGCCCCGGTCTTTAAACCTTCCGTCATCCGCCGGATTTTTTCATAGAACTTTCGGGCATCGTTCCTGTCAGCCAGCATCTCAAGCTCCTCACACTCACGCCTTTCGGCCTCACGTTTTTTTTTTCTGAAAAGGCGTCTCTCTTCCTTCTTCGCCTCACGATAACGTTGCCATATACTGCGGGTTGCGCCCGTTCGCAACGTCTCCCTGTATGCAGCGTCCTTTTTGTCCGAGGCTGTGGCGCATTCCTCATCGTACCAGTTGTTCTTGCGGGCTCGCTGAAACCCTATAGTGGCCTCAGCGGCGGTACGTAATGAGTGCGAGATATGCTTCCATTGCTCGGTTACATCGTTACGTCGAAGATTGCTCTCCGATAGCAGGTGTGAGAGTCGAGTGGAGAAATTATCAGCTGTCTGTGTCACGCGCAGCTTCTCGACGTCAAACTTTCCTTCCGTCACTGTGCGTACTTTCTTCGCTGCACAGAGGCGTGTGCGTATCTTGGCTGCAACAAGATAATGGTCCGAGTCGATATTGGGACAGCGTAGGGTACGCACGTCTAGAACGGTGGAGCTGTGTCTGCCGTCGATCATGACATGATCAATCTGGTTTCTTGTTCTTTGATCAGGGGACAGCCAGTTGACTTAGTGTATTCGCTTATGCTGGAACCTGGTACTACTGATGACCATATTGCGGGAAGCGGCGAAGTCTATCAACCTAGTCCCGTTGGGGGATGTCATATCGTGGAGACTGAATTGTCCAACTGTAGGACCAAATACTCCTTCCTTGCCCACCTAGGCATTAAAGTCGCCGAGCACAATTTTGATATCATGCAGGGGGCAGAGAGCATAGGCTTGTTCAAGTTTATCGTAGAAGGAGTCCTTCTCTGCGTCGTCCGTCTCTGCCGGCGCATAGGCGCAGATAAAGGTTATGTTGAAAAACCGCGCCTTGATGCGGATCGCAGCGAGACGCTCGTCCACAGGAGTGAACGCTAGTACTTGGCGGCGAAGTCTCTTTCCCTTTGCGTTCGCGGCGACATCAACCATTCGGGCAGCGGTACACTCCCTAGAAAGGCTCCGGACATTCCACGTACATGCCCTAATATCCTTCTCGTAGTCCATAATTAGCTTTGCCGGGTCGTCAACATTAAAGGGGGTTCTCATCGGAGGCTTTGTTGTTTTTCTTTTCATTGGAATTCGGTTTTTTACGTGGCGGGTCCCAAACCCAGCGCACAACCCGTTTCGGGTTTTTTTTTGAGAATATTTACACATTTATATAGCGAGCCGCTTGCTTCAAGACAGACGCCCGCTTGCAGCCGCACCTCATGGTGAACAGACGCTGCGCAAAAGACCTCGTTGAGCCCTTAAACCAAGTATGTCAGAGTGGCCCCACCGATGCTCCCTCTCTTTCTGCCGCGAGCCTAGATAGCTCACGTTGCCCAGAGTGTACGAACGAGGACGCAAGAGTCGGGATTGGGCAAGGTCACACAGCAACCACACCCCACTACACTCAACCAACTGAATTCGTATCAATATCGCCAGCAACTTCATTGTCAACAGCATCGACATTTTCAGAAACAGCAGAATAATTAATAATAATTTCTGACTCATCAACTCTGACACCCGAGATTGCAGGATGTTCAACAACCCCAACAACAGCTTTTTCAACAATTTCACTCGCATCTTCGGGGTTGACATTTATTGCCGACTCAACAGTACTGTTATCAGCATTCGCCTTAGCAGACAGATTTGCAGAACGACTAGACCTCTTTCTGTTAGATATTTTATTTGTTTTAACAGCAGTCGTAGGTTCGACTTCAGTTGCATTTTCGGCAAAAACAACAATCTCATTATCAGAATTTACATTTTTGTTTTTATTACCAGTATTCACATTTCTAACTTCGTTGATTTTACTTTGTTGGTTTTTGAATTTTCTGCAACAACAGCCTTATTGCGAGATATAAAGTTAGAAATCGTAACAGGCTCAATGTCATTAGGAGGGTTGCTACTTAATATTTGCTGGGTAATAGCATTATCAGCCGTAATGGATTGCGTTCTGCTAACACAATCATTTTTCTGCAAACGCCTATCTAACAATGTATTTAGCTGAACCACATTGTTTGCAGAATCAGCAGGTAAGGCGCCAAAAGAAAAAGCAATCGGCGACAGACGAATTTCATCCAATGATGAAACAAACCGCTCAGGCAAGTTGACACACTGACCACACAAATACCGAATGTTACGGTTAGCCTTAAACAATTGCACATCGTAATCCGAGATTATGCCATCACAGCACCCTTTGTGGGCAGTTTTTGGCAAAAACCCGAACAAGGAGCAATTTTAAAATCATTCCTTGCAAAAGCTATATTGCATTTTCTGCAAAAGTCATCCATATTATAAAAATATAAATTAAACACGGGAGCAAAACAAAACAAGTCTACACTCTGTTAATAACAGTAATCTACATGGCATCAACTAATAAATACAGATGTGTGAAGCTATCAAGAAGATGTTCCTCTCAACCTCGAAAAACAACCTTAAACGAAGCAGCGCTGATATCTGAGTATTTTCCAGCAGTCTCCAACATTCATCGTTGCCGTATTTGCGCAAGTTGTCACTTTAAACTGAAGGATGCTATCAAGATTGCTCATAAGCGTTCTACTGAAACGGAAAGTGAAGAAGCACAAGAAATCTTGACTAGCGGTGAATTTTATCAAGAATATTGGGAAGTTCCAACATGCAGCAGATATACTAAATCACTCGGACGCAACGAACTCGTCGACAATATAAATAAGCATGTCATTCCTCATCTTGGAAGCCATCCATCGCCAATGAAGCGAAAATATTTAGAAAGGGAGACATACTGCAAAAAAAACACAGGAAATTGTGCAAAGTATTTCGGACTCACTTGGAGGTGGTTCACTGTCAACTTTATCAAAGATCACAGCTTACGACGAACAAATTTTGGAGAACATGAAATATCAAATCGAAAACTGCTCAATAATTTGGATCTCTATTACCAAACACCATGATATCTAAGGAAATTAAAGAAATTGTTGGGCATGATTTATCTTATAGCTATATGACACTACGTATTTTGACTAGTATTTTCTTCTACTTTTTGTTTTTATTGTGCGAAAGAAAGGGTCTTATACAATTAATATATTGGTACAAGCGGGCAAGCTATGTTAAAAAATAACGAAAAATAATGGAAATAGATACCAGACTGTAAAAAAACAAATGAAAGATTTTATATTTTTTTATTTTTTTTTGGCACTTGGACGTTTTTCCTCTATTTTATGTGAAAATTTTTTGTTTACATTTTAATGTTGAAAGTTTTTTGCGCGAATTTATATGAAACCCGTGTTGTTTATGAAGTAAATATATCCAATGGACATTCAATAGTTTTCTGCTTTATTTTCGGGATTTTTTGTGAAAAAACAGTGCAGAAAATGTAATACTTTTTATGTAAACAAAAGCATGTCGAACACAAAGGTTCTTCTTTGTGCGCATGCGCATGTTTACATTTTTATACTGTAAGTTTTAAGCGCGAATTCTTCTAAAAAGCAATTTGCAGTGAAATAAATAATTTCAATGGACATTCAAACAATTTTTTGCTTCATTGTCGTGTTTCTTGTGAAAAAAAACAATGCAGAAAAATAAAGCAATTTTCATGTAAACAAAAACATGTCAAACGGACTCCATTGTGCGCATGCGTGTAGTCTTTGTCTCACTCCTTCGTAGACAAAGAATACTGGCCAAAAATATAAAAAAATTAAAGTAAAAATACGTAGTGTCATATAGCTATTACGAATTGGTAAAAATTAGCAAAGATATACAAAAAAAAAATAAAACAAAGTTTTCGGACGTCAAACGCTCTAGCATGGACAGACGTAGTTTACCTGAACAAACTTTAAACATAGTAAAATTGTTTTATGAAGATGATGAAGTCAGCCGAATCATGCCTGGGTCACAGGACTCAATTGTAGTAAGACAAGGAAACATACGCGAGAAATATCAAAAAAGACTAATCGCTTCGTGAAACTTACTATTAATTTAGAAAAATACATCCTTCACTTCAATTAGGATTTACAAAATTTACCATGTTGCGACCAGAAAATTGTATCAAACTTGGGGTTGGAAACCAGCAAAATGTTTGTGTGTGCACATTGCATCAGAATGTAAAACTGATGTTCGAAAAATCCGGTTTGAAATCGATGGAAGGTCAACATAATTTCAGAAACTATAAGGATGTTCTTAAATTCGTTGTCTGTAATGGTAATATAGAAAACATCGAGTGTTGCGTATCAATGTGTGGTGCTAACATAATTTAACGAACGTTAGAACGATGATGTTGGAATATTATGAAAAAAAATTCGATTCAAGATGTCATTTAGACAAAATGGAACACAACACTCACATCATTTCACAGCTAAGCGCCAGTCCGCTTCGTAACGAAAGAAAAATGACCCTGTTGCCAGGAGAACTGTAATTCAAATGGATTTCGCTGAAAACTATTAATTACAAAGATAACGATTATTTAATTCGTAGAACCTTTGCTATGATATCCGATTGTAATATCCATGATAGCATAGCAGTTCATCTATATATTTCAAAAATGATTAATTTTTTTAAGAAAGTTATCTACCTGTCAGATGGTGCAGGAGCACAGTGCAAAAATAAGTAGAACTTAATTAATTTATGTCATCATAAAATTGATTTCGAAATATTCGCTGAGTGGCACTTTTACGCAACCAGCCATGGAAAATCTGCATGTGATGGTATAGGTGGGACATTGAATAGAGGCGCTGGGAATAATAGCATGGCAAATAAAAACCAAATTCAAACGACGAAAGACCTTTTTCATTAGGCTTCACAAACGTATAACACCTCCAAAACGTATAACACCTCCAAAACAAAAGAAGAGCTAGTTTCAAGATACAAAAATGCCAAAACTATTACAGGAACTCAAAGCTTCCATTCTTTTGTACCTTTAGATAAAAGTAAGCAAATATTCCGAAAGTCAGCAGTATGAGCTGCGCAAAGTTGTATATTAAATCTAAATAAATAAAAATAAAAAATTAACTTGATCAAGTGTACGTGAATTTATTGTTTGTGTCTGAAAAATTTGATAATACGATTCTTGTTCGAATCTATTAGAATACTTAGTCATGGTATCTGTATCTGTATAACTTCCAAAGTATAGCGAGAAAACTTTTTTTGTCACACAATAATATCAAAATAAAAAAGTTAACAAGAGATGGTTTTACTTATAAATTTTTTAAAAGAAAAAAAATACCATTCTAGTTTTTAGATATGTTACATATGTATATTAAATAGGCCTTTCTAACAAAATTTTTTTTTTAAATCGCTTGGTCTTTGAAGTGTTTTCCCAGTTTAAAAAAAAATTTGAAAAAAATGTTTGTAAAATTTTTTTCAGTGTAATATAGAATCTTTACAGTATATGTTTTCAAAAGGTGATTTTAATACCTTTCTAACGGTAAAACAATTTTTGAAATCGGCTGATTAGTTTACACGTGATATGAAAATATCAGAAAGTAACCAAGAGATGCATTTACTTAAATAAATTAAAAAAAAAAAAATTAAAAAAAACCGCATTTTAGTTTTCAGATATGTTATATATTAGTGTCCGACCGAATATTCACCAAGTTTCGTATTAGTAATCGGCTAGTATTTTTTATTCAGCTACGGCTTCGGTCTTCGGCTGAAAAGGCCGTATAATCGAGGCCGAATAATAGATGTGTTTAATAACAAAAAATTTACTGATTTTACGAGTTTTTGATTTTTTATAAGCGACAGAAAATGGCAACTTCCAGTAATATTTTTCTGTTATTGAACAGGCCTAAGATTTCGAACAATAACTTACGCGAAATTTTCCAATATCGCCACCTTAATTAAACAAAATTCGTTTAAAGTGTCATCACTTTCAATTACTTGAGTTCAGACTGTAGTCAGGTTTTTTATAGAGATGCACTACTATAAACTGCAAGATATTTTTTTAAACCTTTTTTATACATTGTTAAAATGCTACTAACACAAGGACTAACCCCCTTATTTATAAAAAATATAAAAGGTTTATTGAGCTCTTATAATTCAAAATTTGTATGGAAATGTCATTTTAAAAAGTACTATAAACCAATTTAGTTTTTTTATGAATATGGGGGTAAATTTTTTTATTTTGGTTTACAACTATGTATGTATTTTTGTAAGGTTTTTTGGTTATTCAAGAAACAAAAAGAATGAATTGTTATGAAATAAAAAAAATCTCTTTTCTTATTTTGGTATTCGGCTACGGCTTCGGCCTAAATTTCCAGTTTCGGTCGGACACTAATATTTGGTTATTCAAGAAACAAAAATAATAAATTGTTATGAAATAAAAAAAATATCTTTTCTTATTTTGGTATTCGGCTTCGGGTTTCGGCCGAATATAGGATTATGCCGAATATTCGCCTACGGCTTCGGCTTCGGCCTAAAATTCCAGTTTCGGTCGGACACTATTATATATATTGAATAGACCTTTCTAAAATTTTATTTTTCAAAATCGTTTGATCTTTGTACTGTTTTTTCAGTATCAAATTTTATTTTGGAAACAAATTTTTTTTTTAGTGCAACTTCTAAAGATGAGGTTGTGATTGGGTAGGTGAGATGTACCTCTATGCAAAATTTCATCAAATTCTGAGGGGGCCGAGTTCAATGCATATTGGGTTTGATATGAAATTCATCTTAACTTATTCATAACTTGCGTAATTGGCATTGCTGGATACTCAACTGTACCGTTGAAACCTAACGATCCGGCCGTGTCCCGTTAGCGTGTCCGCACACGGAGCGAAACGTCATAGACGCGTATTAGACCCTACATTTGATTTTTGTACGCCTTGTTGATGAACACATATATTTGCATGAAGAGCTGCACACGAATCGGCAGCTGCACGAAAGTGGCAAAGCATGAAAGCTACATGCTGCTCAGCGTATGACAATGCTGGTCGCCAGGCGTCGTACGCTTAGAAAAGAGGAAGAAGAAGCATTTGTTTACATTTTTCATTTTCAATTTTTGTGTGCCGTGGCTTTGCTTTCTTTTTTCAAATAAAATGAATTGTTTCTTTTGAAAGAAAAAATAGAAATTTTGTACAATCGGAAGAAAAATGTGTTAATAATGTGCGCAAAATGTATTAATTAATTAAAATTGCAATTTTGTCAGTTCTTTGTGTGCTTTTTATTCTGCAGCGTCATGTGCAGATCTTGAGACGCAGGGAAATTCGTGCTCAATGAAATGACGTCTGCGGACTGCCTTAGATGGATCCCGTTAGTATGTGGCACTCTGACGCGTCTTACGTCGGCGGTGTTCTGTCGCTCTTGGCGCCACCTGGTAGCGCTTGATGTCTACGTCGCTGCTGCGCGTTGTAGCCCCGGTAGTACTTGGACGTCGACGACGCGGCTTTGTTGTTTACTGACGGCGCGGCGCTGTTCACGTCGACGCAGATGAGCGATCGTCGCCTGTTTGCGGTTGCACGTTACGGTGGCGGGGCCTTTTCGGGTGCGAAAGGGGTCTCAAGCAGTGTTTGGTGGTATAACCTACACATTCACTAACTCAAGTCCACGACTCACTCCTATGAAGCGATTATTCTCTTGTGTAGGTACTCACCAATCCACAATCAAGAAGTGCTTCAGTAGAAGCTCCGGTCGCAACCACAGCTCCGTGCTGACTGACTGCTGTGCTGTTGTGTCGCTTCTTTTATAGCTGTAGTACGGTGTTGCTAGCTCAGATTGTTACGTTGCCATGGTTACTGTGTTGCTGTGAAGCGTTGCGACCGCTCGTTTTGTTGCTGAGACTTGTTGTGTTGTCATGGTTACTATGTTGCTATGGAGTGTTGTGATAGCTCTTTGTGTTTCTGAGACTTGTTGTGTTGTCGTGGTCACTGTGTTGCTCTTGTGTTAATGTTGGTGATGGTTGCTGGGCCTTGTGTGTCCATTTGGTGTGGGGTTGTTTTGTGTGGGCCAAATTAATGATGTTTTATTTGGTCCTCGGACTCGGATTGCCATTTCCTCTGTGAACGGCTGTCTAATCGGTCCCGGCCCTCCTTCTCCACGTCCCGTGTATCGTAATACCCTCTCTATGTTTTCAACCATGTAGACGCCACAGTCGGTGTTGTTTTCTTACTGCGGTACCTCCAGTATCACCTCCTGGGCTTTGAAGCCGTCATGCCCGTAACGCTGTATGCACTCCCACCGTAGCAAATCCATCCAGGCCTGTGTCGCGTGCGGAACTTTGGGGAACGTAGTGGGAGGATAACGCTCTTGCCCAACAAGTTGATCTTTCGGACCCAGCGGTGCATGCGTCGGTAGCTTTCTTCCTTGTTTCCCTCTTGAGTTAGCTGCCAGACCACGAACGGGCTGAGAGTTGTTTTATGTTGATCGTGTAACTTTTCCAGTCCCTTTGCCCAAGCGTCAATGACGGTGTCAGTCAGCCAGTGTCGGCCCTTTCTTTGCTGATGGAGTTGCTCGATTATTGCCGGCGGCAGTTGTTCTGCGTGGATCGTTGTCAGTTGTGTCGGGTTGTGTTCTGATTAACATGCATGCTGCCGGTGAGTTTTTGGTCTTGTTGTGGATTTTTGTAGCGGCTTCCTCCCACTTTGCTTTGCACGTGGTACGTACCATCAGCTCTGCTGCTCCTCTGGCTGCTTCCGCTGTGCGCCTGGGTTCGTTTTCGGCATAAAATGCGGCGCTGGCTGATTTATTGAACGCGGTGGTGGCGTCCGTGTCTGCCACTACAGTTGCACATTTCGTTTTGCCGCCATCTGCTGCTCGTGCCGGGGTGCAGGCCGTGGTAAAGTTTGCTTGTGTGGCTGTTGCGCGCAAGGTTGCGTGGGCGCCGCCCTCTGCCACGATTGTGCGTGCTCGAGCGAGCTTGGTGTCGGCGTCGGAGCCTGCCACGTATGCCGGTGCAGTAGCACGGGCGAAGTTAGCGTATGTTACTGTGCGCTTGCGGTTGTAGCCAGCGCCTGAAGCGCGTGCTGGTGTTGCGGCGCACGTGATGTCTGCTCCCGTTACTGCGTGCTTGCGGTTACCGTCATCGCCTGAAGCTCCTTCTAGCATCACGACCCTAGGGCGCTTTGCCACCTCCTCCTCGTAGCGCTGACGTATCCGCTTGATGCTGTTGGTCAGTTTAATGTTGTAGTTTTCCATATCGTGGTTGGTTGGTTTAACTCAGAAGAAATTCGTAGCAAAATAAAGTGTTGTCACCTCGGTGGTTTGCGATCGAATGACCGGAGCCTTTTTTTCTTAATTCTCGTGGCGGTCTCTGCTGCTTTATGGTATGCTTTTAACTCGGCGGCCGCCGTGGTGTAGCGGTTAAGTGTTCGGCCTTCTACACAAAGTCGTGGCGGTTCGATGCCCGACAAAAGTAACATCAAAAATTATTTAGTAAACGAATTTTTCTAAGCGGGGTCGCCCCTCGGCAGTAGTTTGGCAAACTTCCCGGGTGTATTTCTGCCATGAGAAGCTTCTCAGCAAAAAATTCATTTGCTTTGCAAGTGCCGTTCGGAGTCGGCAAAAAACTGTAGGTCCCGCCAACTTGTAGGAAAAACTCAAAAGCAACACACCACAAGTTGGAAAGAGAAGCTCGGCTAAAAATCTCGTTAGAGGTTATGATAACCTGTTGGTATATCGCCGCCATTAGTTGTTTTTTTTTTTTTTAACTCAGCAATGTTGACCGTTTTTTCCTTTCCGCCGTCACCCTTTCGCAGGGGAGGTATACCCTAGGATTTGGTTTGGGCCATCGTATTTAGGGGCTAACTTGGCCTTCGGTGGCCTTGTACAAGTGGTGCTCCTTGACAAGTACTAGCTCACCGGGGGTACATTTTCTCCGCCGTAGATTGTAGTGCCTACCTTGATTTGCCGCTGCTCGCTCCATATTTTGCCTCACTATCTTGAAGGCATCCTGCTGTGATGGTAGCTGTGCTGTTCCGATATTGACTTCGTCAAACAATTCCCCTGGTAGTCGCGGCGCAGCGAGCTCGATTTCCGGGAGGAGGTCATCCCATCGGTTGTGCTGTGACCTGGTGAGTCGGGCTATTATCCGCTTGACTGTTCTGTTCACCTGTTCCGTTGGGTTTTCTCCTCATGGGGATCAATTCCACCCATTTGCTGAAGCGATCGAAAAACACTAATAGCATTGTGTTCTCGTGTGTGGATCGTTGAAGTGGTCCGACGAAATCAACGCACACCGTGGCAAATGGTTCGGCTTATTTCCCGAAACATACCAGGCCAGTAATACCGGTTGGCAATCCGCGCTACCGTCCGACGGATGCTCATGTGTCCAGCGCTTGGGATATCATGGTTTACTTCTAATACTCGTTGTCGTAGTGGCGTCGGTACACAAAATTTCCAGGAGACCGTTTTTTCATCGTGTGACCTACAGGGAATATGGCGGTACAGTTGTCCATCTTGCATTATGTAGTCAGCATATTTATCCGGGTTAGTGCGTACTTCGTTCACTCGCTTGTGCCACCTTTTCCATTGTGGCTCTGTTGTCGTTGCCAGTCGTAAGGTCCCTAATGGCTGTACTGATAGTGCATCCGCTACCAGATTCAGCTTTCCGTTCCTGTACTCGATGTCGAAGGTGTGTTGTTGAAGTTCCAAGGCCCATCGTGCTATACGAACTGAGGGACTTTCGATAGAATTTAGTCGGTCTCAGTTCCTGTGTCAATACGGCTCCTAGTCCGAAATTGCTTGCATCCGTTTGTAAGGTGAAGGTCTTCTTAACGTCCGGGCAGGCGAGTATCGGTGCTTACGTGAGTTTTTGCCTTAGCACCTCGAAGGCTTCCTGTTGTTCGGCCCCCACTTCCAGTGTTTGCACTTTTTCGTGGCGAAGTCGGGCACGAATCGTCGGTACCAAGATGCTATACCAAGATATTGACGTACCTCTTTCACGTTCTTTGGTGGCTTTAGATATTTGATGGCTGCAACTTTCTCGGGGTCGGTGTGAACTCCTTTGTCACTTACTACGTGACCTAGGTACCGGAGCTCCTTCTTGAAAACATTCGCATTTATCTCGGTTTATTCCGAGGTTGGCGCGTTGCAGTCGTAGTAGTACTTCTCTCAGGTTGCGAAAGTGCTCCTCCAAGGTGGATCCTATGACGATTATGTCATCGAGGTATGCGAAAGCGTAAGGTTCCATCTCCGGTCTAATAACCTGGTCTAGCGCCCGTTGAAATGTTGCAGGCGCGGAATGTAGACCGAACGGCATGACACTCCACTGGAATAACCCGCGTCCTGGTACCGTGAAGGCGGTGTAGGGGCGGCTCTGATTTATGTACATAGGGTCGTTTTTAACCCTGATTTTATGCGCGCGGTCTAACTAATAAGATCATTTCTGAGGTGTAGCAGTGTTTTCTTTTGCTGATGCTTTGCTGCAATAAGATCTTTCTCTATGTATATCGAGGACCCAGTCAGTTTTTATGGCATTTTTCAATACCTCGTTAGCCATCTCTACAGAACCAAATTCCGCAATCACCCCCATTTATTACTGTTTACGTACAGCTTACGAGCCTCCCGAACTTGCACATTATTTAGATTTACATAATGTCCTGCAGTGAAATGTGACCGCGACTCTGTAAAACTAATATTTGCAAATGTTAAAAAAAACTCGTCAAATTTCTGGATAAAATTTAAATGAAACGGAGCCCATTGAAACATTCTCAACATCGGAAATTGCCGCCTTTAAATATGCAGTAGACGCAGCCTTTTATTCGAAAACTTAGCTCAAATGTTTGTTGTTTATTTTAACAGCAACATACATACATAATATACAAATAATTTTCAAAATTTTTCAATTGTTAAAAAATTTACGTTTTTACTAGATATAGTCCGGGGACAGGGATTCAACACGGAAGTGGCGCGGACCATGGTTTTTATTAGTTCAGCTGTTACCAATACTGAAATAATTAAAAACAAAAAAAGTGCTATTTAAATAGCTGCAGAAAAGAACGCTCCGCATATTTTTTTCATAATATCTTTTACCCTTTAATTTTCTCTAGCAGAGCAGACACAGACAGCTGATAATTTCTCCACTCGACTCTCACACCTGCTATCGGAGAGCAATCCTCGACCTAACGATGTAACCGAGCAATGGAAGCATATCTCTCACTCATTACGTACCGCCGCTGAGGCCACTATAGGGTTCCAGCGAGCCCGCAAAAACAACTGGTACGATGAGGAATGCAGCACTGCCTCGGACAAAAAGGACGCTGCCTACAGGGAGACGTTGCGAACGGGCGCAACCCGCAGTGTATGGCAACGCTATCGTGAGGCGAAGCAGGAAGAGAGACGCCTTTTCAGAAAAAAGAAACGTGAGGCCGAAAGGCGTGAGTGTGAGGAGCTTGAGACGCTGGCTGACAGGAACGATGCCCGAAAATTCTATGAAAAGATCTGGCGGATGACGGAAGGTTTAAAGACCGGGGCAAGTTCCTGTAAGGACAATAATGGCGACCTGGTAACCGACGTCCAGAGTGTACTTAAATTATGGAGGGAGCACTTCTCCTCACTGCTAAACTGCGAGGGAGACGTTGAACCCGATACCCCAATCCCTGACGATGGAAAGGTCGTCCCACCACCTGACTATGAAGAAGTGAGGATAGCTATATCCCGGCTCAAAAACAACAAAGCGCCTGGAAAAGACGGACTACCCGCCGAGCTGTTCAAACACGGAGGCGAAGAGCTGGTAAAAAGCATGCATCAGCTCTTATGCAGAATATGGTCAGACGAGTGCATGCCTCCAGATTGGAATTTAAGTGTGCTCTGCCCAATCCACAAGAAAGGCGATCCCGCTAACCCCACCAACTACCGCGGAATCAGTCTTCTTAATATCGCATATAAGGTTCTTTCTAGCGTATTGTGTGAAAGACTGAAGCCCATCGTAGACAAACTGATTGGACCTTATCAGTGTGGCTTTAGACCTGGTAAGTCTACCATCGACCAGATTTTCACGATACGCCAAATCCTGGAGAAGACCCATGATAAAAGGATCGATACACACCACCTCTTTGTCGATTTTAAAGCCGCACCTGCGCCTTGGCAGGCAAGTCACCGTTGATGGCTACAAGTTTGAAACGGTGAGAGATTTCGTCTATTTGGGAACCAGCATTAACACCGAAAATAATATCAGTCTAGAAATCCAACGGAGAATCACTCTTGCCAACAAGTGCTACTTTGGACTGAGTAGGCAATTGAGAAGTAAAGTCCTCTCTCGAAGAACAAAGATCACGCTCTATAAGTCTCTCATCATACCAGTCCTGATGTACGGCTCGGAATCATGGACAGTATCCAGAGAAGATGAGATGGCCCTTGGAGTATTTGAGAGAAAAGTTCTCCGGAAGATTTATGGTCCTTCCCGTGATGCCAACGGCGAGTATCGAAGGAAATTCAACGATGAGCTGTACGAGCTTTACGCAGACCTGACCATAGTTCAGCGGATTAAAGCCCAAAGGCTCCGCTGGCTGGGTCATGTTATGCGAATGGAAAAAGAAGCTCCAGCACAGAAAGTTTTACTATCGACACCCGAATTCGGCAGCAGAGGAAGGGGGAGGCCTCGACTGAGATGGAAACAACAGGTGGAGGATGACTTGTACTCCCTTGGGGTTTCCAATTGGCGTCAGTTATCGCTAAAAAGGAATGACTGGCGTGCTTTGATTCGAAACGGCCAAAATCGCCTAGGCGGTTAACCGTCATTATGACGCAAGCCAAGATTAGAGCAGAAAGATAACGCAAAAAACCTTTGGTCCGAATCACTTCCGTATTCTATCTGTTTTCTGTCTTCTTCGCCTGGAATACTATTATTTTTAAAACTTATTCGTTATGTTCTTCGATAAATGAAAAATAAAAATTTATTTTAAGAAAAACTTTTGTATTTGCGAACTAATTTAAAAAAAAAATAAAACAAGTAAGGAAAGCTGTCTCGGCTGTGCCGAAGGCTAAATACCTTTCATGAATAAGCGTCACGATTTTCACTGTTTGATCCCAGGACAGCCTGTGTAAATTTAACTTAAGCTCACACCGAAATTATCGGAACTATCGATTATATGGGGGCGATGTGTTATATTGGTCCAATCTCATTGATTTTTTAACACCGACATTCCAAATTCTAAAATAGCAATAGTTACGAAATTTCACGTTCCTGCCTATATAGCTACAGGAGTTATCTACCAAAATCCGTTTATTGGAACAATCGATTGTATGGGGCCTATGTGAAATATTTATCCCATCTCGATGATTTTCAACATTGATATTTCAGATATAAAAATAACAATACTTCCAAAATTTCACGTTCCTAAGTGTTTAATTACAGGAGTTATAGCCCAAAATCCGTTTATCGGAATAATCGATTGTATGGGAGCTATGTGAAATATTTATCCCATCTCGATGATTTTCAACATCGATACTTCACATATAAAAATAGCAATAGGTCCAAAATTTCACGTTCCTACGTGTTTAATTACAGGAGTTATAGCCCAAAATCCGTTTATCGGAACAATCGATTGTATGGGAGCTATGTGAAATATTTATCCCATCTCGATGATTTTCAACATCGATATTTCACATATAAAAATAGCAATAGTTACCAAATTTCACGTTCCTAGATGTTTAATTACAGGAGTTATAGCCCAAAATCCGTTTATCGGAACAATCGATTGTATGGGGGCTATGTGAAATATTTATCCCATCTCAATGATTTTCAACATTGATATTTCACATACAAAAATAGCGACACCTCCAAAATTTCACATTCCTACGTGTTTAATTACAGGAGTTATAGTCCAAAATCCGTTTATCGGAATAATCGGTTGTATGGGAGCTATATGTAATATCGGTCCGATCTTGCTGGTTCCGACAAATGATTCCTATATTGGAAAATGGTGGCCGCATACAAAATTTCAGCCAAATATCTCAAAAACTGAGGGACTAGTTTGCGTTCAAACAGACAGACAGACAGACGGACAGACGGACATGGCTAAATCAACTCATCTCGTCATCCCGATCATTTCGGTATACTTATTGGTGGGTCTATCTCTTCTTCTTCTCATACTTACAAACGGTATGAAAGGTATAAAAATTTTGCGCATATTTTAAGAGCATATTATGCTGTTTTTACGGATTCTTTTATGCGCGTAAAACGCATGTTTTACCGCATATTTTTAGTTGTCATGAGACTATTAAACTAGTTACATATATTTAAAAATTAATTAATTGAGTTCCTTGAAATTTATATAAGTTAGTTTCAAATGTAACTAGTTTGATAATTATGATAATTACACTCGTTTTTTTTTTATTGGAAAGTTGTGCGTTTCAACTTTAAACTATGTAAAGTTTGCTTAAAAAAAATTCCAAAAAATATAAGAAAATTTACCTTGAAAAAAAAAAGAAGTTAATTCTTCCTTATCCACTGAGAAGTTTTTAACAGCCGAAATAAGATCGAAAGAGCATATGGCATAATCTATAACCGAGCTTCCTACAACACCGCAAAACATAAATTCACCAGACCTATCGCCAGATATTTTCATTTCATTTCATTACTGACTAGATTACAGTTATTCTTAAAACTAATTACAAATATAACAACAATACTAAAAATTATGATGAGATCAATTAATTTGCTCGATAATAAGATTCAACACGTAACTTAAACTGGAGTCTCGGCAATGAAAAATGAAAGATCAAGATTTCTAGAAATCCGATTGAATTCTTCGAACCCTCTAATAAGGGGAGCAAAACTGAGATAATTTGCTATACGAAATTCGGTAACAAAAGTATTGTACGAGCGAAGGCGTCTATTCGGAATGTTGAAACATACTTGACTAAGGAGAGCTGAACAATCGATAGCCCCAGACACTATATCGTAAATAAACATTACATGTTGAACAGTTCGTCTGTTTTCTAGCGACATAGCATTAATAAGCATGCACCTGGCATTGTAGGGTGTTAAGGGATTTTCGAAATGGAAAGGTTGCAAAGCAAATCGTATGAACTTACGTTGAATCCTTTCAATTCTTGAAGAACGTAGTAAGTAAATCGGGTTCCAGATTATTGACGCGTATTCTAATTTAGATCGCACCAAAGAACTATACAATATCTTTCTCGTGTACGGGTCATTAAAATCCTTAGCGTACCTACGCAAAAAGGCTAGGTTAGCATAGGCTTTTGGGATCAAATGATTAACGTGATTAACGAAAGTAAAAGAGGAGTCAAAAACAACGCCAAGATCACGAAATTCTGCAACAGATGAAAGAGATACATTTGAAATCGAGTATGATGACTCGAGCGAATTCGAAGATTTAGAGAAAGTCATATGACAACATTTATTGATATTAAGAAGCAGTTTATTCAGAGAAGCCCAATCATTAAGTGCGTTCAAGTCTTCCTGCAAGAGCGATATATCGGGTGAACAGGTTATCCTTCGAAAGAGTTTAAGATCATCTGCATAAAGTAAAAAATTCGAGCGTTTTAGATATAACAATCCTATTTGTCAAGTAAGATTTCAGCCTTAACAGAAAGTTTGAGTGAAAACCTAAATTTTGGAGCTTCCGGAGAAGTATTTTGTGCGACACTGTGTCAAATATGTGTCTATAGTTAGTCACTTCATTTTTGTTTCCAGATTTGTAGACTGGGGTGATAGACGCCAATTTTCACCGGTCAATGAAAACGCCAGTAGAAAGCGAGATATTGAAAATGATACACAAAGAGAATTACTACATCTTTTTAATAAAGTAGTAGACAATCCATCCGAATCAATTTTTAAAGAGGGTGATAGGGAGGATATCCCATTAATTATATCTAATTCAGATATAGACAACGATCCGAAATCCAAAGAGTTGGATGTACCAAAATTACACCCATCAGAAATATTGTCAGAGTAAGCGACAAAATTTGCTTTAAAAAAGTCAGCAAATAGGTTCACCGACTCAGCCAAACTGCCAGAGCAAGATCCATTGAATTTCATCCTGGATGGAATATTAGACGTGCCTTTTTTCGAACGAACGTAGTTCCAAAAGGATTTTGGATTTTCCTTTAACTCATCCTCGAATCTAGAGATATATTTGTTATACAAGAACTTATCAAGCGTATTGAATTGTTTCATATAGCATAGATATTGATCTCTAAATGAGTTATCTCCAGTTGCCTTATACAATTTAAAATATTTATTTCTCTTGTTCTTAAGCTTTTTCAGACCAGTAGTGTACCAAGGTAATTTGTGTAATTTAACTGGGAGCAAAGAGAGATTACTTTCAAAACTGCCAGACAACTCTTGAAGAAAAGTATCAAAGCAATCAGGTAGGTTTTTACCAAAGAAGATGGATTGCCAATCATTTGAGTAAATGATCGTGTTAAGAAGATAAAAATTAGCATTCTTGAAATTAAAATTTCTAGTATTATTGATACTGTTCAATGCCTCAAAGTCAAAAAATTCTAGTTTAAGAGATAAGGGTACATGATGCATATCCGACTTACAAATGGGAAAATAACATTCTGATAGCTGGGTTATTAAATTTTCATCAACGAAAACTAGATCCAAAATCTTGTTAAGATTGTTAACAAATTAGTTAATCTGAATAAAGTTAGCACTAAAAAGAGTATCTAAAAGATTAATTTCATGTGCAAGGTTCACATTAGTCGGAGTTAATAGATCTTCATTTAGTAATTTTGACCAAACAACATTACTCAGATTAAAATCACCTAAAACACAAAAATGACTATTTACGTTATTTTCATAAATGTCGAAAATATTATATACATGCGCACAGTACAATGAGTCATTACTGCCAGGCGCTGCCAGGCGGAATATATGAGACACAGATAAACAGATTATCAGATGAACCACTAATAGAAACACAGAGTTGGTCAAGTAAAGAGTCCCTATTCGATAGCAGAACAAGTGCAGAGGGAAGTGAACGCTTTACTGCAATTAGAACCCCTCCACCTCTAGTACATCCAGTTTTGATGGGATCTCTGTCCTTACGATAGGTGTTGTATAGATGTTGTTCAAAGAACTCATTCATTCATTCATTTATTGGCGCTTAACCGCCTAAGCGATTTTGGCCGTCGCCTATCAAAGCACGCCAGTCATTCCTTTTTAGCGATAACTGACGCCAATTGGAAACCCCAAGGGAGTTCAAGTCATCCTCCACCTGTTGTTTCCATCTCAGTCGAGGCCTCCCCCTTCCTCTGCTGCCGAATTCGGGTGACGATTGGAAGACCTTCTGGGCTGGAGCTTCTTTGTCCATTCGCATGACGTGACCCAGCCAGCGGAGCCTTTGGGCTTTAATTCGCTGGACTATGGTCAGATCTGCGTAAAGCTCGTACAGCTCATCGTTAAATCTCCTTCGATACTCGCCGTCGGCATCACGGGAAGGACCATAAATCTTCCGGAGAACTTTTCTCTCAAATACTCCAAGGGCCATCTCATCTTCTCTTGACATTGTCCATGAATCTGAGCCATACATCAGGACAGGTATGATGAGAGACTTATAGAGCGCGATCTTTGTTCTTCGAGAGAGGACTTTACTTCTGAATTGCCTACTCAGTCCAAAGTAGCACTTGTTCGCAAGAGTGATTCTCCGTTGGATTTCTAGACTGATATTATTTTCGGTGTTAATGCTGGTTCCCAAATAGACGAAGTCCCTCACAGTTTCAAATTTGTAACTATCAACAGTGACGTGGCTGCCAAGGCGCAGGTGCGCCGATTCTTTCTTTGATGACAGCAAATACTTCGTCTTGTCCTCGTTGACCGCGAGACCCACTTTTTTCGCTTCTTTATCCAGTCCAGAGAAGGCAGCGCTTACGGCGCGGTTGTTAAGGCCAATGATATCAATATCATCGGCATACGCCAGCAATTGCACGCTCTTGTAAAAGATTGTACCATTGCGGTTTAGCTCTGCTGCTCGAATTATCTTCTCCAGCATCAGGTTGAAGAAATCGCACGAAAGGGAGTCGCCCTGTCTGAAGCCTCGTTTGGTTTCAAATGGCTCAGAGAGGTCCTTCCCGACTCTGACGGAGCTGTTAGTATTGCTCAACGTCATTTGGCAAAGCCGTATAAGCTTTGCAGGGAAGTCAAATTCAGACATGGCGGCATACAGGCAACTCCTTTTTGCGCTGTCAAAAGCGGCTTTGAAATCGACAAAGAGATGGTGTGTGTCGATTCTTTTATCATGGGTCTTCTCCAGGATTTGGCGTATCGTGAAAATCTGGTCGATGGTAGACTTACCAGGTCTAAAGCCACACTGATAAGGTCCAATCAGCTTGTCTACGATGGGCTTCAGTCTTTCACACAATACGCTAGAAAGAACCTTATACGCGATATTAAGAAGGCTATTTCCGCGGTAGTTGGTGCGGTTAGCGGGATCGCCTTTCTTGTGGATTGGGCAGAGCACACTTAAATTCCAATCTGGAGGCATGCACTCGTCTGACCATATTCTGCATAAGAGCTGATGCATGCTTTTTACCAGCTCTTCGCCTCCGTGTTTGAACAGCTCGGCGGGCAGTCCGTCTTTTCCAGGCGCTTTGTTGTTTTTCAGCCGGGATATAGCTATCCTCACTTCATCATAGTCAGGTGGTGGGACGACTTTTCCATCGTCAGGGATTGGGGTATCGGGTTCGACGTCTCCCTCGCAGTTTAGCAGTGAGGAGAAGTGCTCCCTCCATAATTTAAGTACACTCTGTACGTCGGTTACCAGGTCGCCATTATTGTCCTTACAGGAGCTTGCCCCGGTCTTAAAACCTTCCGTAATCCGCCGGATCTTTTCATAGAATTTTCGGGCATCATTCCTGTCAGCCAGCATCTCAAGCTCCTCACACTCACGCCTTTCGGCCTCACGTTTCTTTTTTCTGAAAAGGCGTCTCTCTTCCTTCTTTGCCTCACGATAGCGTTGCCATACACTGCGGGTTGCGCCCGTTCGCAACGTCTCCCTGTAGGCAGCGTCCTTTTTGTCCGAGGCAGTGCTGCATTCCTCATCGTACCAGTTGTTTTTGCGGGCTCGCTGGAACCCTATAGTGGCCTCAGCGGCGGTACGTAATGAGTGAGAGATATGCTTCCATTGCTCGGTTGCATCATTAGGTCGAGGATTGCTCTCCGATAGCAGGTGTGAGAGTCGAGTGGAGAGATTGTCAGCTGTCTGTGTCGTGCGCAGCTTCTCGACGTCAAACTTTCCTTCCGTTACTGTGCGCACTTTCTTTGCTACACAGAGGCGTGTGCGTATCTTGGCTGCAACAAGATAATGGTCCGAGTCGATATTGGGACCACGAAGGGTACGCACGTCCAGAACGGTGGAGCTATGTCTGCCGTCGATCATGACATGATCAATCTGGTTTCTTGTTCTTTGATCAGGAGACAGCCATGTGGCTTGGTGTATTCGTTTATGCTGGAACCTGGTACTACTGATGACCATATTGCGAGCAGCAGCGAAATCAATCAACCTAGTGCCGTTGGGGGATGTTATATCATGGAGACTAAATTTTCCAACTGTTGGACCAAAGACTCCTTCCTTGCCCACCTTCGCATTAAAGTCGCCGAGCACGATTTTGATATCATGTTGGGGGCAGCGATCATAAGTCTGTTCAAGTTTATCGTAGAAGGAGTCCTTCTCTGCGTCGTCCGTCTCCTCAGTCGGCGCATAGGCGCAGATAAATGTTATGTTGAAAAATTTCGCTTTGATGCGGATCGCAGCGAGACGCTCGTCCACGGGGGTGAACGCTAGTACTTGGCGACGAAGTCTCTTTCCCACCACGAATCCTACACCACGCGCTTTGCCGCGTGTCTGGCCACTGTAGTATACGTCACAAGGTCCGATGGTCGTCTTTCCTTGTCCCGTCCATCGCATTTCCTGCAGGGCGGTGATGTCAGCCTTTGCGTTAACGAGGACATCAACCAGTCGGGCAGCGGTACCGTCCCTTGAAAGGGTCCGGACATTCCCGGTACATGCCCTAATATCCAAATCATTATGCCTTATTCGTTTTGCCGGGTCGTCAACATTAAAGGGGGTTCTCATCCGAGGCTTTAATTTATTTTTCATTGGACTAAATTTTTTACGTGGCGGGTCCCAAACCCAGCGCACAACCCGTTTCGGGGTTTTTGGAAAATATTTACACATTTATATAGCGAGCCGCTTGCTTCAAGACAGACGCCCGCTTGCAGCCGCACCTCATGGTGAACAGACGCTGCGCAAAAACCTCGGTGAGCCCTTAAACCAAGTATGTCAGAGTGGCCCCACCGGGGCTCCCTCTCTTTCTGCCGCGAGCCTAGGTAGCTCCCGTTGCCCAGAGTGCACGAACGAGGACGCAAGAGTCGGGATTGAGCAAGGTCACTTAGCAACCACACTCCATTACACTCCTCAAAGAACTCAGCGTCAAAGAAATCACTATTGAGCCAAGTTTCAACAATAACATATACATCATGTTCACAACGTGATGAAGCTAGAAAAATTTCATTAGCTTTGGTTCTCATACCCGAAATATTTTGATAATAAATGCTTAAACCATTATTAGAGGGTTGATTTTCTACGACCTGCCGGGTTGGCCACCCCGCCTTTGAAAAAAACGAAAAGGCTTAATTTTGACATCTGTTGGCCAAACCGAGGAGTCAAGCAACATATTATAAATTGAGTTAGAGACCCCAAGTTTAAAATTACATTTTAACAAAAAATTTGGATCAATGTCTTTTTTAACTAATTTATAACAGTGAATTAGAGATTGAGATACATTAATAGTATTAGATAGGTATTCAACGATATCGATAGCATTAAGCGTCGGCTTAAAGGACGACAAGTGTAACCACTTCAATCTAACAGCTACATTAAGATTAGCATTAGAATTACTACCAACAATGATATTAGCCGCTCTAACGTGCCTGATATTGCTACTCGAATTATCATATTGTCGAGCAGCAGACAGCGCAACATTAAGATCAGCACTAGTAATAATACCATCTGACGCAGAAGAAGACAGAGATGCGGCGGATTTGATGCCAAGTAAATCATTAGCATTACTTTGATTTTTTCCACCTTTCCTTTTCCTCGTAACTTCCACCCACCCCGCGTTAGTGGCCTGATCACTATGTAAGTCAGTTGTATCAGTAATAACAACGCTATCATCAACACCCGTATTAGCTGGTTCAACAGATGTATCATTGTTGTTGTCACTGAGAACCGGTTTCTCCTTAGTAGCAGCATCATAGTTGTTAGTAAGAGATCCAGCTTCGATCGGTGAACAGACGCTGCGCAAAAACCTCGGTGAGCCCTTAAACCAAGTATGTCAGAGTGGCCCCACCGGGGCTCCCTCTCTTTCTGCCGCGAGCCTAGGTAGCTCCCGTTGCCCAGAGTGCACGAACGAGGACGCAAGAGTCGGGATTGAGCAAGGTCACTTAGCAACCACACTCCATTACACTCCTCAAAGAACTCAGCGTCAAAGAAATCACTATTGAGCCAAGTTTCAACAATAACATATACATCATGTTCACAACGTGATGAAGCTAGAAAAATTTCATTAGCTTTGGTTCTCATACCCGAAATATTTTGATAATAAATGCTTAAACCATTATTAGAGGGTTGATTTTCTACGACCTGCCGGGTTGGCCACCCCGCCTTTGAAAAAAACGAAAAGGCTTAATTTTGACATCTGTTGGCCAAACCGAGGAGTCAAGCAACATATTATAAATTGAGTTAGAGACCCCAAGTTTAAAATTACATTTTAACAAAAAATTTGGATCAATGTCTTTTTTAACTAATTTATAACAGTGAATTAGAGATTGAGATACATTAATAGTATTAGATAGGTATTCAACGATATCGATAGCATTAAGCGTCGGCTTAAAGGACGACAAGTGTAACCACTTCAATCTAACAGCTACATTAAGATTAGCATTAGAATTACTACCAACAATGATATTAGCCGCTCTAACGTGCCTGATATTGCTACTCGAATTATCATATTGTCGAGCAGCAGACAGCGCAACATTAAGATCAGCACTAGTAATAATACCATCTGACGCAGAAGAAGACAGAGATGCGGCGGATTTGATGCCAAGTAAATCATTAGCATTACTTTGATTTTTTCCACCTTTCCTTTTCCTCGTAACTTCCACCCACCCCGCGTTAGTGGCCTGATCACTATGTAAGTCAGTTGTATCAGTAATAACAACGCTATCATCAACACCCGTATTAGCTGGTTCAACAGATGTATCATTGTTGTTGTCACTGAGAACCGGTTTCTCCTTAGTAGCAGCATCATAGTTGTTAGTAAGAGATCCAGCTTCGATCGGAGGTACTGACTGCTTTGTTTCTGTGTCCGAATCAGAGCTTCTTGCTATATTCGCGATTTGTTTTGCTTTCCCAGCAGTTGTTGTTGCTTTGTGCTTTTGCAGCCAAGCCACTCTTATTGCTATTCTGTTGAGAAGTTGATTCTTTAGCTTTTTGTTTTTCTTTGCGAGTTGATTCGCGTTCTCTAGCATAGGAAGCAACAACAATATGCATCTCTTTTATTTCCGTAGTTAATGAGGCGATGATATTGTTTTTAGCGTCAATTGATGAGTCCAGAGAGCAAACTTCGTCTGATAAAGCATTTAACTTTCCAATATATTGAGTGTTATCATTTTTCAGCGAAGTCAATATAGTAAGTATACTGGTATTTTCCGAACGTAATGCAGCGATGGCTTTACCAATATCGAGCAGAGATAGTTGTTGGATATTCTCACACTGTTCGCCGATGCTCTCAGCATTATTGGAGTCGATAGGGCGAGCACTTGGCGGGGGAGTAGGTATGGATGCGCGACGCGCAACTGAGCATGTAGTACAGAAGTATGGCTTCTTCGAAGCCATTTGAAAATCGAGATCATCAGATGATATATTTACACAATGCAAATGAAAAAGTTCATTGCACTTGGCACACAACACTTTAGGTGCATTGCGATCAACCCTTTGTCCACATTCGCAGGGCATTATGAATAATTTATTATTTTGATAATACTATTGTATATCATTAGAATAAAATATGAATATTATTTAGATTCAAGTAGGAGTCACTATCTCAACTTAATACAGTGCACTAATTATAATTATAATTTTAAACACTTGCCATACTAGCAGAAATAGTACAAAAAACACGGAGCGAAAAATAAACACGTCCGCAGCCTACGAAAGCTTCTCTCACCATTTAAAATAACTCCGCCAACATCTTCGACTAGGCTCAGTACTTTTTTATCTTTTGCATCAGTGACTACGTCTTTTGACTTTCTGTTTTCTGAAATACCAGTCAGTCCAGATACTAGATTTTCATCAATCTCTTGAGATTTACATACGCGCGCGTTTAAATCTCCAAGAACAAAAAAGGAATCTGGTTGTTGGGTAGCTAAGAAATCTTCCAAACGTTTAAAATTTTCACACCACTTGCTACAATTCAATTACTGAGGGATACAGCAAGTATTAACATGTAGGTTGACCGAAAGTACATCACCATCAGAGACGCTAATAAATTGCATATTATAAACCCTGTCCAAACTTCTTTTAAAACCAAATAGACACCCACCGCAAGTTCGGCCAGCTTTATGTGCCTTAACGGCATCTACCCAATGAAGGACGTCATTTTAAAAATGTGAGAAAATTTTGATCTGTCATCCGAAATTACATGTGTTTCAAACAAAAAGAAAGCATCAAACGTATAAATATACATAAAAAAGTTATTAAACATTAGTTTACTGCGTAGATTAGCTACATTATAAGATAAAATTTTGAGCCTTGGTTCAATAATACCTCCACCCAAGTATGCAGCCTCGTAACTATCCACCACTAGTTTTTTGTAGCAATCTTCTTCAAAACACCATCATACGTTAAGCCGATCTTGCTAATATTTTCGCCATAAAGGCTACCAAGCAACACCCCCGCTGGCTCCCCATCGCACATTAATATTTTGCTGGCGTTAAACGCCATCCATCGCTGATTAATGCACATAGAGTATTTTCTTTTGCTGCTGCTTTGCTGTATTAAGATCTTTCTCTTTTTTTGGCATTTTTCAATACCTCGTTAGCTATCTAAACAGAATCAAATTCCTCACCCCCATTTTATTACTTTTTACGTACAGCTTACGAGCCTCCCGAACTTGCACATTATTTAGATTCAGCTTACTGGAGCGTGTTGCTTGAACCACTGCTTTAGGCGAGGCCTCCTCAGGCATATTTCTGACTATAACGTTTTTTAGTTTCCTTTCAGTTATCAGCCGATTTTTGTATCGAAAAATAACTATGTGGCAACACTGTTTGTTAAAACTGTCGGCAATGCAGACCCGTGACGATTACCAAATGTCATTTTATTTATATTGTCTTGTCTTCTTTTCCGCTGTAAAGTAAAAGATTGTACCATTGCGGTTTGACTCTGCTGCTCGAATTATCGTCTCCAGCATCAGGTTGAAGAAATCGCACGAAAGGGAGTGAAGGCTCGTTTGGTTTCAAATGGCTCAGAGAGGTCCTTCCCGATTCTGACGGAGCTGTTGGTATTGCTCAACGTCATTTGGCACAGCCGTATAAGCTTTGCAGGGAAGTCAAATTCAGACATGGCGGCAAACAGGCAACTCCTTTTTGCGCTGTCAAAAGCGGCTTTAATATCGACAAAGAGATAGTGTGTGTCGATCAGGCCCATGTGCATGAATTTTTTGAAATTTTGGATGCTCCGAAGGTTCTGACTTTTGATAACGAGTGCTCTTGATATGGTGTATGCAAAATTAACACTAAATACGAGCATGCTTAAGGTTTATATCAGCCATCGCCACGCAGTGTCTCAGTCTGCTCACTGCCGCTCTACAACAAGAACATCTTGCTCTTTGTGACTCACAACAACAAACCATATTCGCAAAAAATGCAAAAAATCATTGCAATATTATTCATGAAATACCGTTCGTTTCATGCTAGCTGGAGGCGCTTCTCTGTAAAAGTATAACGGCACACACACGCTTTCATGGGTAGATATGCATATATGTAGCTACATATATACGCACATACATACGTTCAGTTGTATTTGCTTTTATTTTTTAATTGCGCTGCATACTAGTTTCGCCGACTGTTTTTTTTTTTGGCTTAGTTTAATAATAATTCTTTCGAGTAATTTTTTGTGATTCCAGACAAGATGTTGTTGTAGAAAGTATGACGTTGTTGTTCTAGCGCTCAGTAAGTTGAAAGCGCAGGCCGTCCCTGGTTTATATTATACAGCGACCGGACTTGAAAATTTTACTTGGTTGTAGTAATTGCAAAAAAATGGTAGATTTAAGTAAAATATATATGATAAATTCTCTAAAGTCTGCATTTATTAAACAAAGGGTAACATTTTATAAGACGCCAAATTTTCATAAAAATTGACGAGTTTGATTTCTAAAGACGCGTCTAGTCCCAAAGAGGAAATTAAACATTTTATTTCTGTGAGAAGATATTTGCTAATTAAAAGTTGCAACGTTTCGTGTGGTGGTTGTAACATCAGATACACATAAAAATTATGGATTCCGTCCCGGTTTTTCACCACTTTTGGCCATGTTTTAGTTTTTTGCAGATAGTTTTGCACAGACATGCAATTTTTAATTTTATTCATCAGGACGCATTTTTTGACAAAAATCTCGACAATTTTCTATAAAAGTAGGCATTGAACCATCTTGTAAAATGATACCAAAGGAAATTTGTGCCAAAAGTAAGTACCTGCTGACAAAAGCTTTTATTTCAACAACTTGGCTTGCCCCTGACTAATATGCTGCCAGCCTGCTATTTTGGGAACAAATTAAGTTTTATAGAGCTATAAAAAAATAATAGATTTGTAAAGTTGCGTGGTAAAAGTAGTAGACACCCAAAATAGATGGTATAATCCTAACACTTATAATATCTCATTGCATAGCTAACTAGGCACTCTTGTCATCAACCGCAACGCACACGGGCAATTTTGAGAAAAAAGATAAATTTCGCGCTGAGGGTCGTAATTTTCAAGCGATTTGAACTTTTTTTTGATAATGCAAGACTTTGAGATATTTCTTTGGTTATTTAAATTGTCAAAATTTTATTATGGTTAAGGCTGCTTTACACGGGGGATTTCCTATTCGATTTTATGACGTTCGACCGCGTTAACCATCAAATACAGATTGTCGATCGGTCAAATAGCTTTTTACACAGTGGAATAATAAAAAAATGACCATGGAATCCACTCGTGTAAATCAGCCTTTACGCTTAAACTAAGATACAGTAGGCAAATTTAAATTTAAAATAAAACAAGTAAGGAAAGCTGTCTCGGCTGTGCCGAAGGCTAAATACCTTTCATGAATAAGCGTCACGATTTTCACTGTTTGATCCCAGGACAGCCTGTGTAAATTTAACTTAAGCTCACACCGATATTATCGGAACTATCGATTATATGGGGGCGATGTGTTATATTGGTCCAATATCATTGATTTTTTAACACCGACATTCCAAATTCTAAAATAGCAATAGTTACGAAATTTCACGTTCCTACCTATATAACTACAGGAGTTATCTCCCAAAATCCGTTTATTGGAACAATCGATTGTATGGGGGCTATGTTAAATATTTATCCCATCTCGATGATTTTCAATAGTGATATTTCAGATATAAAAATAACAATACGTCCAAAATTTCACGTTCCTACGTGTTTAATTACAGGAGTTATAGCCCAAAATCCGTTTATCGGAATAATCGATTGTATGGGAGCTATGTGAAATATTTATCCCATCTCGATGATTTTCAACATCGACACTTCACATATAAAAATAGCAATAGGTCCAAAATTTCACGTTCCTACGTGTTTAATTACAGGAGTTATAACCCAAAATCCGTTTAACGGAACAATCGATTGTATGGGAGCTATGTGAAATATTTATCTCATCTCGATGATTTTCAACATCGATCATCATCATCATTTATTGGCGCTTAACCGCCTAAGCGATTTTGGCCGTTTCGTATCAAAGCACGCCAGTCATTCCTTTTTAGCGATAACCGACGCCAATTGGAAACCCCAAGGGAGTTCAAGTCATCCTCCACCTGTTGTTTCCATCTCAGTCGAGGCCTCCCCCTTCCTCTGCTGCCGAATTCAGGCGACGATAGGAAAACCTTATGTGCTGGAGCTTCTTTGTCCATTCGCATAACATGGCCCAGCCAGCGGAGTCTTTGGGCTTTAATTCGCTGGACTATGGTCAGATCTGCGTAGAGCTCGTACAGCTCATCGTTAAATTTCCTTCTATACTCGCCGTTGGCATCACGGGAAGGACCATAAATCTTCCGGAGAACTTTTCTCTCAAATACTCCAAGGGCCATCTCATCTTCTCTTGACATTGTCCATGAATCTGAGCCATACATCAGGACAGGTATGATGAGATACTTATAGAGCGTGATCTTTGTTCTTCGAGAGAGGACTTTACTTCTCAATTGCCTACTCAGTCCAAAGTAGCACTTGTTGGCAAGAGTGATTCTCCGCTGGATTTCTAGACTGATATTATTTTCGGTGTTGATACTGGTTCCCAAATTTCGAAGTCCCTCACAGTTTCAAATTTGTAACTATCAACAGTGACATGGCTGCCAAGGCGCAGGTGCGCCGATTCTTTCTTTGATGACAGCAAATACTTCGTCTTGTCCTCGTTCACGGCAAGACCCACTTTTTTCGCTTCCTTATCCAGTCCAGAGAAGGCAGCGCTTACAGCGCGGTTGTTAAGGCCAATGATATCAATATCATCGGCATACGCCAGCAATTGCACGCTCTTGTAAAAGATTGTACCATTGCGGTTTAGCTCTGCTGCTCGAATTATCTTCTCCAGCATCAGATTGAAGAAATCGCACGAAAGGGAGTCGCCCTGTCTGAAGCCTCGTTTGGTTTCAAATGGCTCAGAGAGGTCCTTCCCGATTCTGACGGAGCTGTTGGTATTGCTCAACGTCATTTGACAAAGCCGTATAAGCTTTGCAGGGAAGTCAAATTCAGACATGGCGGCATACAGGCAACTCCTTTTTACGCTGTCAAAAGCGGCTTTAAAATCGACAAAGAGATGGTGAGTGTCGATTCTCTTATCATGGGTCTTCTCCAGGATTTGGCGTATCGTGAAAATCTGGTCGATGGTAGACTTACCAGGTCTAAAGCCACACTGATAAGGTCCAATCAGTTTGTCTACGATGGGCTTCAGCCTTTCACACAACACGCTAGAAAGAACCTTATATGCGATATTAAGAAGACTAATTCCGCGGTAGTTGGTGCGGTTAGCGGGATCGCCTTTCTTGTGGATTGGGCAAAGCACACTTAAATTCCAATCCGGAGGCATGCATTCGTCTGACCATATTCTGCATAAGAGCTGATGCATGCTTTTTACCAGCTCTTCGCCTCCGCGTTTGAACAGCTCGGCGGGTAGTCCGTCTTTTCCAGGCGCTTTGTTGTTTTTGAGCCGGGATATAGCTATCCTCACTTCATCATAGTCAGGTGGTGGGACGGCTTTTCCATCGTCAGGGATTGGGGTATCGGGTTCGACGTCTCCCTCGCAATTTAGCAGTGAGGAGAAGTGCTCCCTCCATAATTTAAGTACACTTTGTACGTCGGTTACCAGGTCGCCATTATTGTCCTTACAGGAGCTTGCCCCGGTCTTAAAACCTTCCGTCATCCGCCGGATCTTTTCATAGAATTTTCGGGCATCATTCCTGTCAGCCAGCATCTCAAGCTCCTCACACTCACGCCTTTCGGCCTCACTTTTCTTTTTTCTGAAAAGGCGTCTCTCTTCCTTCTTTGCCTCACGATATTGTTGCCATACACTGTGGGTTGCGCCCGTTCGCAACGTCTCCTTGTAGGCAGCGTCCTTTTTTTCGAGGCAGTTTTGCATTCCTCATCGTACCAGTTGTTCTTGCGGGCTCGGTGGAACCCTATAGTGGCCTCAGCGGCGGTACGCAATGAGTGAGAGATATGCTTCCATTGCTCGGTTACATCGTTAGGTCGAGGATTGCCCTCTGCTAGCAGGTGTGAGAGTCGAGTTGTGAAATTATCAGCTGTCTGTGTCATGCGCAGCTTCTCGACGTCAAACTTTCCTTCCGTTACTGTGCGCACTTTCTTCGTTGCACAGAGGCGTGTGCGTATCTTGGCTGCAACAAGATAATGGTCAGAGTCAATATTGGGACCACGCAGTGTACGCACGTCCAGAACGGTGGAGCTATGTCTGCCGTCAATCAAGACATGATCAATCTGGTTTCTAGTTCTTTGATCAGGGGACAGCCATGTGGCTTGGTGTATTCGCTTATGCTGGAACCTGGTACTACTGATGACCATATTGCGAGCAGCGGCGAAGTCAATCAACCTAGTGCCGTTGGAGGATGTTATATCGTGGAGTCTGAATTTTCCAACTGTGGGACCAAAGACTCCTTCCTTGCCCACCTTGGCATTAAAGTCGCCGAGCACGATTTTGATATCATGCTGTGGGCAGCGATCATAAGTCTGTTCAAGTTTATCGTAGAAGGAGTCCTTCTCTGCGTCGTCCGTCTCCTCAGTCGGCGCATAGGCGCAGATAAATGTTATGTTGAAAAACCTCGCCTTGATGCGGATCGCAGCGAGACGCTCGTTCACAGGAGTGAACGCTAATACTTGGCGGCGAAGTCTCTTTCCCACCACGAATCCTACACCACGCGCTTTGCCGCGTGTCTGGCCACTGTAGTATACGTCACAAGGACCGATGGTCGTCTTTCCTTGCCCCGTCCATCGCATTTCCTGCAGGGCGGTGATGTCGGCCTTTGCGCCTACGAGGACATCAACCAGTCGGGCAGCGGTACCGTCCCTTGAAAGGGTCCGGACATTCCCCGTACATGCCCTAATATCCAAATCGTTATGCCTTATTCGTTTTGCCGGGTCGTCAACATTAAAGGGGGTTCTCATCCGAGGGTTTGCATTTTTTTCATTGGAATTAAGTTTTTTACGTGGCGGGTCCCAAACCCAGCGCACAACCCGTTTCGGGGTTTTGGAGAATATTTACACATTTATATAGCGAGCCGCTTGCTTCAAGACAGACGCCCGCTTGCAGCCGCACCTCATGGTGAACAGACGCTACGCAAAAAAACCTCGGTGAGCCCTTAAACCAAGTATGTCAGAGTGGCCCCACCGGGGCTCCCTCTCTTTCTGCCGCGAGCCCTGGTAGCTCCCGTTGCCCAGAGTGCACGAACGAGGACGCAAGAGTCGGGATTGAGCAAGGTCACTTAGCAACCACACTCCATTACACTTCAACATCGATATTTCATATATAAAAATAGCAATACTTACAAAATTTCACGTTCCTAGGTATTTAATTACAGGAGTTATAGCCCAAAATCCGTTTATCGGAACAATCGATTGTATGGGGGCTATGTGAAATATTTATCCCATCTCAATGATTTTCAACATTGATATTTCACATAAAAATAGCGATACCTCCAAAATTTCACGTTTCTACGTGTTTAATTACAGGAGTTATAGCCCAAAATCCGTTTAACGGAATAATCGGTTGTATGGGAGCTATATGTAATATTGGTCCGATCTTGCTGGTTCCGACAAATGATTCCTATATTGGAAAATGGTAACCGCATACAAAATTTCAGCCAAATATCTCAAAAACTGAGGGACTAGTTTGCGTTCAAACAGACAGACAGACAGACAGACAGACGGACATGGCTAAATCAACTCATCTCGTCATTCTGATCATTTCGGTATACTTATTGATGGGTCTATCTCTTCTTCTTCTCATACTTACAAACATCGGACCAAAGTTATAATACCATTTCATGTTCATGAAAGGTATAAAAATAAAAATAAAATAGAAATAAAAATTTGAACCAATCATCAATGGAATTTTCAGAAATGTTTTGAGTATGCAGTTTTATTGTCCATACCATTTTAGTATAATAATATTCAATCCTCGAATTGTTGGAATAATCCTTGAATTGTTGGAAAATTGGGATTTCAGTAAATTTTGTTAGAAAAACGCATTTTTTATTTTATATTATGCCGACGTTTCGACCTTTTATTGTGGTCTTCTTCAGGGCCTAGTGACAAGATATTGAAATTAAAATATTACTCATAAGCCTCTTACTCAACTAAGGGTTAACCTTATTACATTTACATATATAATTTAAACTTAATAAAAATCGCTGCGTTCTTCTTCGTGAGTTTTAATTATAAATATATACAGTTTCTAAGATAGGAAATAGAAGAAATACACATCAAAGCAGATAAAAGTTGTGTAAACAAAAGAAGCATAGAAGCAAAATTGATCAGCGACATCCATACGTACACAAAAATCAACAATCAATCAGCTGCCAAAAAAAAACAAGCACAAAGCAAACGTCAAACGTATGTACATTAGAGCGTCTCGGGCTTACAGGCAAAAAAAAAAGTCGGCCGTACCTCCCCTCATACGAAGTGTTTTTGAAAAACATTAAAAAAAAAAAATTTTTCTTTGTGGCAACACTAGATGTCGCCCAGTTACATTTTTTTTCTTCAAATCTTTGGCATTTGTTGTCGGATTTTAAAGTTTGACACATTAATTTTTTCGTCTCAAAGAGGAGGTTTTTTCTCAAGAAAGTTCATTGAGCTCATGCGTTGCGTTGTGGTACCACACTTTAAAATCCGACAAAAAATGCCGAAGATATGAAGAAAAATGCAATTGGGCGACTTCTAGGGTTGCTAGAAAAAAAAATACAACTTTTTTTAAAATGTTTTTAAAAAAAAACTTCCTATGAGGGGAGGTACGTTGTGGTATCACACTTTAAAATCCGACAATAAATGCCGAAGATATGAAGAAAAATGCAATTGGGCGACATCTAGGGTTACCAGAAAAAAAAAAATTTTTTTTCAAATGATTTTCAAAAACACTTCATATGAGGGGAAGTACGCGGACTTCTTTTTGGTGATACGCTCTAATGTACATGTATATAAGAAGTTGTGTGTCACACACAATCATTGTTCATTTTATTTCCTTTTACTGGTTCATTTTCGTTTGTGTTTAAACATTTCAAATTTAAAAATTACACTACTCGACAAAAAAAATCACCAACAATGAAAGTGCATTTACTAATGTAAAATGTTCTCCTGATTCCGATTATCATATCCATTTTTCTATGGCAGATCTAGTTTCTGAGATATCGGCGAAAATATGAAAATTCCCAATTTTGCAAAACACTACTTCAAATAGGTACGTAAAAAATTTGTATTTTTCAATTTTTCGTTTTAAACGGTGAATTATACATTGTACTAATTCCCATAAACATTTGTTACCTTCATCTTTATAAGTATCTTCAGTAGTTTGGCCACTACGCCAAAAACGTTCAACAAATTTTGAAAAAAAAAATTACGAAAATTTTAAGCATAGGTACCGGTTTTATTCAAAGTCCTCAATCAAAAATTTAGTTCCTTAGCAAGAACGAAACTGCAATCACGGTAGCTGGTATTGTTTGTTTGTGAGCTGTTGCTCGGTTTGTTCGTTAATAACAAAAATAGAATAATTTAAAAATAAATTATTCGATCGGTCAAATAGTCCATGAAAATTTTCTACTGTACAATAACATGACCATAACATCAAGCTTTCATATTCTAGCCAAGGACCCGTGGCGCTGTAAAAACTCGTAACAGAGGATGCAGCTTAAAAGCCCTAGTCACACATCGCAAGCTAAAGATGTCGCTGCTGTGTGATCTAAAAGGCAAAGAGATATGTATTCATACATATACAACAAAAAAATAACATAAAAAAATACACGTATTAACGAACATAGTAGCAATTATCCCACGAAATCAAACAAGCAGTGTTGGTGTAACTAGTATGACACGCTGCGGTTAGAAATTCCTAATTTCTCCTCGGTTCAATGACAACTATAAAGGGAAAAATGAAAAATTTCTAACAACAAATACAAAGCCGTACGTCTAGTTCCTTAGCTAGGACGAAATTGCAATCACGGTAGCTGGTATTGTTTGTTTGTGAGTTGTTGCTCAGTTTGTTCGTTAATAACAAAAATAGAATAATTTAAAAATAAATTATTCGATTGGTCAAATAGTCCATGAAAATTTTCTACTTTACAATAACATGACCATAACATCAAGCATTCATATTCTAGCCAAGGACCCGTGGCGCTGTAAAAACTCGTAACAGAGGGTGCAGCTTAAAAGCCCTAGTCACACATCACAAGCTACAGATGTCGCTGCTGTGTGATCTAAAAGGCAAAGAGATATGTATTCATACATATACAACAAAAAAATAACATCAAAAAATACACGTATTAACGAACATAGTAGCAATTATCCCACGATATCAAACAAGCAGTGTTGGTGTAACTAGTATGACACGCTGCGGTTAGAAATTCCTAATTTCTCCTCGCTTCAATGACCACTATAAAGGGAAAAATGAAAAATTTCTAACAACAAATACAAAGCCGTACGTCTAGTTCCTTAGCAAGAACGAAATTGCAATCACGGTAGCTGGTATTGTTTGTTTGTGAGTTGTTGCTCAGTTTGTTCGTTAATAACAAAAATAGAATAATTTAAAAATAAATTATTCGATCGGTCAAATAGTCCATGAAAATTTTCTACTAAAAATTTTCTCTTTTTACCAGAAAAATTTTCATATTCTCGACATTTGATACATGATTCCTATGTAGAATTTTCTCCTGATTCCGAATATGTAATCATTTTATTTAAAAGTAGTATGGTTTTCGAGATATTTTTAAATTTTGGTTACATTTTATGCTTCCCAAAGAAGCCGCCTATGATAGCTTATTTCCGAAGTCCTTGGTATAGCAGTTGGTCGAAAAAGAATTCGATCGATCGATTTTGATTATTTTTGCATTGGTTAAAAACGTATTCCAGCTCCTCAAAACAAAATCAAATGTTATAAAAATCGAGAAGGTAATAGCGAACATATTAACAGATCAGTAATCCCAATTTTCCCTTATCGCAAAATCTGAAATTTCAAGATACTTGAAAACTGTTCTACTTTTAAACCATATAATTACATATTCGGAATCAGCAGAAAATTCTACATAGGGACCATCTATCAAATGTCAAGAATATGGAAATTTTCGAAAACTTGTCGGGTAATAATAGGAAATTTTTTTTTTTTCACTAAACCGTGGCTTATAAAGTCAAGGGCACATCACAATTTTGTACTGGCGTGCTTAAAATTTTCGAAATTAAATTACCTACAACAAAGGAGCGCTAACTTTTTATGTCCATAGACTTTTTCTGATTTTTAAGTGGTTAAATCTTCAATTTTGTAAAAAACAAAATCGTATTTTTTCAAAATTGTTTGAACGTTTTTTGGCATAGTGGCCAAACTACTGAAGTTACTTATAGAAATAAAAGCAAACAATGTTTATGGGAATTAGTATAATGTGTAAATCAACAGTTTAAATCGGAAAAATTAAAAATACAAGTTTTTGACGTACCTATATGAAATAGTTCTTGCAAAAATGGGAATATTCATATTTTCACCGATATCTCGGAAACTAGATTGTTTTGCCAGCTAAATGAAAGTGATATTTATTCTTGGAGACTAAAGTTGATCATTTTTTCTACACATTTTGTGATGAAGAAAACAAACATATGTATAATTAAAACTGACGAAGAAGAACGCAGCGATTTTTAGTAAGTTTAAATTATATATGTAAATGTAATAAGGTTAACCCTTAGTTGAGTAAGAGGCTTATAAGTAATATTTTAATTTCAATATCTTGTCACTAGGCCCTGAAGAAGACCGCAATAAAAGGTCGAAACGTCGGCATAATATAAAATAAAATAAAAAAAATGCGTTTTCTAACAAAATTGACTGAAATCCCGATTTTCCAACAATTCAATATATAATGTTTTATTTTAATTTTAGTTCTTTTCGCAGTTATATTTTGTTTTTGGCATACAAATACTGACCAAAAAACTTTGACCAAAAAAATGTAATATAAGCAAACAAAAACTCAAAAAATGGGACCATTTGGGTTTTTTCTATATCTCAAAATCTTTCACTATAAACAAATTTCAAATCGTTTAAAAATTACGACCTGCAGTAGGTATAAACTTTTTTTAATTACCCCACCATCTGAGGTTTCTTACATAAATTTGTAAATATAGTTGAGCCACTACAAAAAAATCACTCATATTCAGAACATTTTTTGTTTGGTTTCGATTACCGCCGGCTGGGCCATGAAATAAAAAAAGCCAAAAATACCACAGTTATTGAACATTAGTCAACATACGACTGTTCGATCTACCAGTTTTTATGAAAAAGTCACATTGAGAGCCAATAGCTGGTTCGACGTCTCCCTCACAATTTCGCAATGAGGAGAAGTGCTCCCTCCATCATTTAAGCACATTCTGTACACCGGTTACCAGGTCGCCATTATTGTCCTTACAGGAACTTGCCCCGGTCTTAAAACCTTCCGTAATCCGCCGGATCTTTTCATAGAATTTTCGGGCATCATTCCTGTCACCCAGCATCTCAAGCTCCTTTCGGCCTCACGTTTCTTTTTTCTGAATAGGTGTCTCTCTTCCTTCTTCGCCTCACGATATCGTTGCCATACACTGCGGGTTCCGCCCGTTCGCAAAGTCTCCCTGTAGACAGCGTCCTTTTTGTCCGAGGCAGTGCTGCATTCTTCATCGTATCATCGTACTAGTTTTTCTTGCGGGCTCGCTGAAACCTTATAGTGGGCTCAGCGGCGGTACGTAATGAGTGAGAGACATGCGTCCATTGCTCAGTTACATCGTTAGGTCGGGAATTGCTCTCCGATAGCAAGTGTGAGAGTCGAGTCTCTGTGGTGCGCAGCGTCCAAGCTGCAATAAGATAATGGTCCGAGTCGATATTGGGACCACGTAGGGTACGCACGTCCAGAATGGTGGAGCTGTGTCTGCCGTCGATCATGACATGATCAATCTGGTTTCTTGTTCTTTGATCAGGGGACATCCAGGTGGCTTGGTGTATTCGTTTATGCTGGAACCCTGTACTACTGATAACCCTGTTGCGAGCAGCGGCGAAGTCAATCAACCTAGTGTCGTTGGGGGATGTTATATCGAGGAGACAAAATTTTCCAACTGTTGGAACAAAGACTCCTTCCTTGCCCACCTTGGCATTAAAGTCGCCTAGCACGATTTTGATATCATGTTGGAGGCAGCGATAATAGGTCTATTCAAGTTTATCGTAGAGGGAGTCTTTCTCTGCGTCGTTTTTCTCCTCAGTCGGCGCATAGGCGCAGATAAATGTTATGTTGAAAAAGCTCGCCTTGATGCGGATCGCAGCGATACGCTCGTCCACAGGGGTGAACGCTAGTACTTGGCGGCAAAAATATCTTTCCCAATACGAATCCTACACCACGCGATTTGCTGCGTGTCTGGCCACTGTAGTATACGTCACAAGGTCCGATGGTCGTTTTTCCTTGTCCCGTCCATTGCATTGCCTGCAGGGCGGTCATGTCAGCCTTTGCGTTAGCGTGGACATCAACCAGTCGGGCAGCGGTACCTTCCCTGTAAAGGGTCCGGACATTCCAGGTACACGCCCTAATATCCTTCTTATTGTCCTTAGTTCGTTTTGCCGGTTCTTCAACATTAAAGGGGGTTCTCATCCGAGGCTTTGTTTTTTTTTTTCATTGGAGTAAATTTTTTACGTCTCCGGGGTTCTGAATAAAAAAAATATTCACACATTTATATAGCGAGCCGTTTGCTAACAGACACCCGCTTGCAGCCACACCACATGGTAAACAGACGCTGCGAAACAAGACCTCGGTGAGCCCTTAAACCGAATATGACAGAGTGCCCCACCGGGGCTCCAAAAAAATCAAAAATTTTCTTAGTACCAGCATTTTAAATATACTAAAAATAGTGTAACCCCTAAAAGCTTATTACTAAAAAATTTATTATACCTCCAAGCTTACAGTCAATCAAAAAAAGTTTGTAAAAATGTTTACTTAAACGAGCTATGAAGCGTAATGTTCAAAAGTAATTTTCGAAAAAACATCAGTGCTAATTGCAGGATTTCCTGTGTTCTTGTAATTGATTTAAATCATTAATTTCAGAGATAAGAAGTGAAAACATTAAAAATGTGGCAATATTTCTTAATTAAGGTATTCTCCTTCATGTTGCATCAAAAAATCTTGAAATCAAAAAGTTGTTTTTGTCCCGCTAGCTAGTTAGTCGAATCACTGTGCACCGGGTCTCACCCTCTTACAGCCTCGAGCCTAGATAGCTCACGTTGCCCAGAGTGCACGAACCAGGACACAAGGGTCCGGATTGGGCAAGGTCATAAAAACCTACTGTAAATATTATTTGATGTTACATAAATTCTTTTAAGTAAAAATTAGTAAGGATTTTCCATAAGTTCGGTTGCTTCAAAATGTCTTTAGTTTTGTATTCTATCTAGTGAATATAAAGTAACGGTGGTTTAGACCATTTTTTGCATACAACTTTATTTATGTTAACTTGTTATTGAAGTCATTGTTATTATTATTATTGAAGTCATTAGTGGAGATTTGTCGACAAAATTGATTTTTTTTTTTGCTTGACGACATTAAAAAAAAGTATTTAAAAAAATTCGTTGGCATAAAAAAAACCAAGAAATTTTGTTTTTTTTTTGTGGAGAAATATATTCAAACTTAAAAAATCAAAATAAATTGAATTTTTAAGGTATTCATTGATTGTGATATCAACGAAATTTTTTTTTATAATATATACAAATTATATTTTGGATGGGAATAACAAAAATTATTTTCTTTGATAGATTGGCCCAGCATACGTATACTTGCGTTTGCAATCATCGATGTTCGGATATATAGAAATCCTCCAAACTGTCACCCCTATGGAACCGCTAATGCAAAAAGTGGTTCATAGATTTTATGCACAGAAAGCAATGGGGCCTATAGTGAAGATAATGACCTTAGCAGAAAGTTTTATGGTAACACAGATTCTATTTGTGATTTAAATTTTTTACTAATTCAACTATTAACAGTTTGAGAGAGATATTTTTTTTCAAATGATTTTCAAAAACACTTCATATGAGGGGAAGTACGCGGACTTCTTTTTGGTGATACGCTCTAATGTACATGTATATAAGAAGTTGTGTGTCACACACAATCATTGTTCATTTTATTTCCTTTTACTGGTTCATTTTCGTTTGTGTTTAAACATTTCAAATTTAAAAATTACACTACTCGACAAAAAAAATCACCAACAATGAAAGTGCATTTACTAATGTAAAATGTTCTCCTGATTCCGATTATCATATCCATTTTTCTATGGCAGATCTAGTTTCTGAGATATCGGCGAAAATATGAAAATTCCCAATTTTGCAAAACACTACTTCAAATAGGTACGTAAAAAATTTGTATTTTTCAATTTTTCGTTTTAAACGGTGAATTATACATTGTACTAATTCCCATAAACATTTGTTACCTTCATCTTTATAAGTATCTTCAGTAGTTTGGCCACTACGCCAAAAACGTTCAACAAATTTTGAAAAAAAAAATTACGAAAATTTTAAGCATAGGTACCGGTTTTATTCAAAGTCCTCAATCAAAAATTTAGTTCCTTAGCAAGAACGAAACTGCAATCACGGTAGCTGGTATTGTTTGTTTGTGAGCTGTTGCTCGGTTTGTTCGTTAATAACAAAAATAGAATAATTTAAAAATAAATTATTCGATCGGTCAAATAGTCCATGAAAATTTTCTACTGTACAATAACATGACCATAACATCAAGCTTTCATATTCTAGCCAAGGACCCGTGGCGCTGTAAAAACTCGTAACAGAGGATGCAGCTTAAAAGCCCTAGTCACACATCGCAAGCTAAAGATGTCGCTGCTGTGTGATCTAAAAGGCAAAGAGATATGTATTCATACATATACAACAAAAAAATAACATAAAAAAATACACGTATTAACGAACATAGTAGCAATTATCCCACGAAATCAAACAAGCAGTGTTGGTGTAACTAGTATGACACGCTGCGGTTAGAAATTCCTAATTTCTCCTCGGTTCAATGACAACTATAAAGGGAAAAATGAAAAATTTCTAACAACAAATACAAAGCCGTACGTCTAGTTCCTTAGCTAGGACGAAATTGCAATCACGGTAGCTGGTATTGTTTGTTTGTGAGTTGTTGCTCAGTTTGTTCGTTAATAACAAAAATAGAATAATTTAAAAATAAATTATTCGATTGGTCAAATAGTCCATGAAAATTTTCTACTTTACAATAACATGACCATAACATCAAGCATTCATATTCTAGCCAAGGACCCGTGGCGCTGTAAAAACTCGTAACAGAGGGTGCAGCTTAAAAGCCCTAGTCACACATCACAAGCTACAGATGTCGCTGCTGTGTGATCTAAAAGGCAAAGAGATATGTATTCATACATATACAACAAAAAAATAACATCAAAAAATACACGTATTAACGAACATAGTAGCAATTATCCCACGATATCAAACAAGCAGTGTTGGTGTAACTAGTATGACACGCTGCGGTTAGAAATTCCTAATTTCTCCTCGCTTCAATGACCACTATAAAGGGAAAAATGAAAAATTTCTAACAACAAATACAAAGCCGTACGTCTAGTTCCTTAGCAAGAACGAAATTGCAATCACGGTAGCTGGTATTGTTTGTTTGTGAGTTGTTGCTCAGTTTGTTCGTTAATAACAAAAATAGAATAATTTAAAAATAAATTATTCGATCGGTCAAATAGTCCATGAAAATTTTCTACTAAAAATTTTCTCTTTTTACCAGAAAAATTTTCATATTCTCGACATTTGATACATGATTCCTATGTAGAATTTTCTCCTGATTCCGAATATGTAATCATTTTATTTAAAAGTAGTATGGTTTTCGAGATATTTTTAAATTTTGGTTACATTTTATGCTTCCCAAAGAAGCCGCCTATGATAGCTTATTTCCGAAGTCCTTGGTATAGCAGTTGGTCGAAAAAGAATTCGATCGATCGATTTTGATTATTTTTGCATTGGTTAAAAACGTATTCCAGCTCCTCAAAACAAAATCAAATGTTATAAAAATCGAGAAGGTAATAGCGAACATATTAACAGATCAGTAATCCCAATTTTCCCTTATCGCAAAATCTGAAATTTCAAGATACTTGAAAACTGTTCTACTTTTAAACCATATAATTACATATTCGGAATCAGCAGAAAATTCTACATAGGGACCATCTATCAAATGTCAAGAATATGGAAATTTTCGAAAACTTGTCGGGTAATAATAGGAAATTTTTTTTTTTTCACTAAACCGTGGCTTATAAAGTCAAGGGCACATCACAATTTTGTACTGGCGTGCTTAAAATTTTCGAAATTAAATTACCTACAACAAAGGAGCGCTAACTTTTTATGTCCATAGACTTTTTCTGATTTTTAAGTGGTTAAATCTTCAATTTTGTAAAAAACAAAATCGTATTTTTTCAAAATTGTTTGAACGTTTTTTGGCATAGTGGCCAAACTACTGAAGTTACTTATAGAAATAAAAGCAAACAATGTTTATGGGAATTAGTATAATGTGTAAATCAACAGTTTAAATCGGAAAAATTAAAAATACAAGTTTTTGACGTACCTATATGAAATAGTTCTTGCAAAAATGGGAATATTCATATTTTCACCGATATCTCGGAAACTAGATTGTTTTGCCAGCTAAATGAAAGTGATATTTATTCTTGGAGACTAAAGTTGATCATTTTTTCTACACATTTTGTGATGAAGAAAACAAACATATGTATAATTAAAACTGACGAAGAAGAACGCAGCGATTTTTAGTAAGTTTAAATTATATATGTAAATGTAATAAGGTTAACCCTTAGTTGAGTAAGAGGCTTATAAGTAATATTTTAATTTCAATATCTTGTCACTAGGCCCTGAAGAAGACCGCAATAAAAGGTCGAAACGTCGGCATAATATAAAATAAAATAAAAAAAATGCGTTTTCTAACAAAATTGACTGAAATCCCGATTTTCCAACAATTCAATATATAATGTTTTATTTTAATTTTAGTTCTTTTCGCAGTTATATTTTGTTTTTGGCATACAAATACTGACCAAAAAACTTTGACCAAAAAAATGTAATATAAGCAAACAAAAACTCAAAAAATGGGACCATTTGGGTTTTTTCTATATCTCAAAATCTTTCACTATAAACAAATTTCAAATCGTTTAAAAATTACGACCTGCAGTAGGTATAAACTTTTTTTAATTACCCCACCATCTGAGGTTTCTTACATAAATTTGTAAATATAGTTGAGCCACTACAAAAAAATCACTCATATTCAGAACATTTTTTGTTTGGTTTCGATTACCGCCGGCTGGGCCATGAAATAAAAAAAGCCAAAAATACCACAGTTATTGAACATTAGTCAACATACGACTGTTCGATCTACCAGTTTTTATGAAAAAGTCACATTGAGAGCCAATAGCTGGTTCGACGTCTCCCTCACAATTTCGCAATGAGGAGAAGTGCTCCCTCCATCATTTAAGCACATTCTGTACACCGGTTACCAGGTCGCCATTATTGTCCTTACAGGAACTTGCCCCGGTCTTAAAACCTTCCGTAATCCGCCGGATCTTTTCATAGAATTTTCGGGCATCATTCCTGTCACCCAGCATCTCAAGCTCCTTTCGGCCTCACGTTTCTTTTTTCTGAATAGGTGTCTCTCTTCCTTCTTCGCCTCACGATATCGTTGCCATACACTGCGGGTTCCGCCCGTTCGCAAAGTCTCCCTGTAGACAGCGTCCTTTTTGTCCGAGGCAGTGCTGCATTCTTCATCGTATCATCGTACTAGTTTTTCTTGCGGGCTCGCTGAAACCTTATAGTGGGCTCAGCGGCGGTACGTAATGAGTGAGAGACATGCGTCCATTGCTCAGTTACATCGTTAGGTCGGGAATTGCTCTCCGATAGCAAGTGTGAGAGTCGAGTCTCTGTGGTGCGCAGCGTCCAAGCTGCAATAAGATAATGGTCCGAGTCGATATTGGGACCACGTAGGGTACGCACGTCCAGAATGGTGGAGCTGTGTCTGCCGTCGATCATGACATGATCAATCTGGTTTCTTGTTCTTTGATCAGGGGACATCCAGGTGGCTTGGTGTATTCGTTTATGCTGGAACCCTGTACTACTGATAACCCTGTTGCGAGCAGCGGCGAAGTCAATCAACCTAGTGTCGTTGGGGGATGTTATATCGAGGAGACAAAATTTTCCAACTGTTGGAACAAAGACTCCTTCCTTGCCCACCTTGGCATTAAAGTCGCCTAGCACGATTTTGATATCATGTTGGAGGCAGCGATAATAGGTCTATTCAAGTTTATCGTAGAGGGAGTCTTTCTCTGCGTCGTTTTTCTCCTCAGTCGGCGCATAGGCGCAGATAAATGTTATGTTGAAAAAGCTCGCCTTGATGCGGATCGCAGCGATACGCTCGTCCACAGGGGTGAACGCTAGTACTTGGCGGCAAAAATATCTTTCCCAATACGAATCCTACACCACGCGATTTGCTGCGTGTCTGGCCACTGTAGTATACGTCACAAGGTCCGATGGTCGTTTTTCCTTGTCCCGTCCATTGCATTGCCTGCAGGGCGGTCATGTCAGCCTTTGCGTTAGCGTGGACATCAACCAGTCGGGCAGCGGTACCTTCCCTGTAAAGGGTCCGGACATTCCAGGTACACGCCGTAATATCCTTCTTATTGTCCTTAGTTCGTTTTGCCGGTTCTTCAACATTAAAGGGGGTTCTCATCCGAGGCTTTGTTTTTTTTTTTCATTGGAGTAAATTTTTTACGTCTCCGGGGTTCTGAATAAAAAAAATATTCACACATTTATATAGCGAGCCGTTTGCTAACAGACACCCGCTTGCAGCCACACCACATGGTAAACAGACGCTGCGAAACAAGACCTCGGTGAGCCCTTAAACCGAATATGACAGAGTGCCCCACCGGGGCTCCAAAAAAATCAAAAATTTTCTTAGTACCAGCATTTTAAATATACTAAAAATAGTGTAACCCCTAAAAGCTTATTACTAAAAAATTTATTATACCTCCAAGCTTACAGTCAATCAAAAAAAGTTTGTAAAAATGTTTACTTAAACGAGCTATGAAGCGTAATGTTCAAAAGTAATTTTCGAAAAAACATCAGTGCTAATTGCAGGATTTCCTGTGTTCTTGTAATTGATTTAAATCATTAATTTCAGAGATAAGAAGTGAAAACATTAAAAATGTGGCAATATTTCTTAATTAAGGTATTCTCCTTCATGTTGCATCAAAAAATCTTGAAATCAAAAAGTTGTTTTTGTCCCGCTAGCTAGTTAGTCGAATCACTGTGCACCGGGTCTCACCCTCTTACAGCCTCGAGCCTAGATAGCTCACGTTGCCCAGAGTGCACGAACCAGGACACAAGGGTCCGGATTGGGCAAGGTCATAAAAACCTACTGTAAATATTATTTGATGTTACATAAATTCTTTTAAGTAAAAATTAGTAAGGATTTTTCATAAGTTCGGTTGCTTCAAAATGTCTTTAGTTTTGTATTCTATCTAGTGAATATAAAGTAACGGTGGTTTAGACCATTTTTTGCATACAACTTTATTTATGTTAACTTGTTATTGAAGTCATTGTTATTATTATTATTGAAGTCATTAGTGGAGATTTGTCGACAAAATTGATTTTTTTTTTTGCTTGACGACATTAAAAAAAAGTATTTAAAAAAATTCGTTGGCATAAAAAAAACCAAGAAATTTTGTTTTTTTTTTGTGGAGAAATATATTCAAACTTAAAAAATCAAAATAAATTGAATTTTTAAGGTATTCATTGATTGTGATATCAACGAAATTTTTTTTTATAATATATACAAATTATATTTTGGATGGGAATAACAAAAATTATTTTCTTTGATAGATTGGCCCAGCATACGTATACTTGCGTTTGCAATCATCGATGTTCGGATATATAGAAATCCTCCAAACTGTCACCCCTATGGAACCGCTAATGCAAAAAGTGGTTCATAGATTTTATGCACAGAAAGCAATGGGGCCTATAGTGAAGATAATGACCTTAGCAGAAAGTTTTATGGTAACACAGATTCTATTTGTGATTTAAATTTTTTACTAATTCAACTATTAACAGTTTGAGAGAGATATTGCTGTGTGGAATCATAAAACATTTTGGAGCAAACCAAGACTGGTGAAAGAAGATACATCCATAAAAAAATTTCGAAACTGGTTCTCGCAGTTTTACACTAAAAACAGCAAATCGTTTGTCGATTCATACCGTACTACGAGCTGGTAAATGAACGTGGCTAACAATTGTGTATTGAAATGAAATAAAAGCTTAAAATAAGAAACAAATATTTTACTTATTATTGTTGTTGTAGCCCAACAAACGTTTAGACTTGATCTTATGTAAGATCTCGCTTAGAACTAACGTATGTACTTCTGAAATCTCAAAGGCTTTTTTTCTAAATCGGGTGAACTTGAGAATCATAGCGTTCCCAATAACAAGGGAATTTTTTATATGGCAAAAAACGGCTGTTTCTAAAGTTGAGAAAAGATTAGTTCTCAACTAGTGCTCAAATGGTATTTTCTAAATGTACTCAAATGTTTAAATGCGGTACTCTATCACTCTGGCCCAACCTCTGTCTGGATACTGTACTAGGTTAAACTCTTACTTATCCAGACTTAGGCTTGCCATAATTTTTTCATGCCAATGAAAGACTAAAGTGAAATTTTAACAGAAAACAGTATTGAGTTAGAAAAACATAAAATTCATGCAAGTATATTCAGTTAGTAATAGGTAACAAGGTCAATGGAAATAGTGTCAATTGACTTCATTTCGCATTGGAAATGGAAATAGTGTCAATTGACACTATCATATGATTTCAATTTAAAATACTCAATGGTCCGAGTTTTTTAATTGTAAATTTTTATTTAATAATCTGATATAAATTTAAAGTACATATTCAGGGGTATGACTTTCAAATTTACATATTTCAAATCGCGCGATTTTTTATTATTAAAATTAATTTGAAAGTCAAGAAATTAAATATTTTAAAATAATATGGGAATAATTTAAAGCTTTTTAAACCTCATAAAGCTTATAAACCCCATAAATATGTCACTTTTCATTGAAGATTATTAGTTTTATACATTTTATAAGCTTTACAAAGCTTTTATAGCTTTAAATGAATCCCCTGATTATCATATTATAAATGAAAATTTGTAATTAAAAATCGCGCGATTTTTTTAATTTTTGCTTGCGGCGCTTTTTAAAATCAATTTCAAAGTCAAGCAATTAAATATTTTAAAATCTTATCATACCAAAAAATAAAAAATTGGATTTAAAATTCGTGCAATTTTGAGTTTGAGTATTTTAAATTGAAATCATATTATAAGATGCGACGCTTTTTGTAAATCACATCATTAAACTTAAACATGACGTGATGTTATATGGAAATAGCATCAACATTGCTTATGACATGATTATGACAATGTTGATGCTATTTCCATATAAATTAGGAAATAAAATTGTTTAAGCGACATAACATGGTTTCGTTTATTTCATCTGCATTACATATTATTGTAATTCGCAGATAATTTATGGAATATTCGGAATACATAGCTTATAGTCGCAGTCACAAAAAGTGGGTTTCCACAAGCAAAATGGGGTAAGCCAATAGCCGCCAATGCATCAGAGCACAAGTGCTCACCACCAAACAATAAATATAAGGTGTAACAAAACACAAGTGGTTTTTCACAAGCAAAATGGGGTAAGCCAATAGTCGCCAATGCCTCAGAGCCCAAGTGCTCACCACCAAATAATAAATATGAGGTGTAACAAAACACAAGTGGTTTTTCACAAGCAAATTGGGGTAAGCCAATAGCCGCCAATGCCTCCGAGCCCAAGTGTTCTAAGGAAGTGAGAATAGCCAACGATGCATTCTCAGAGCCAAAGTGCTCGCCCCAATTAATGCATGCAGAGTGTCAATACCAAAAGACAGTCCAGTAGACTTGATGGTACATACCAATAATTAAAAAGAACCAAACACAGTCCATGAGACTTGATGGAATATAAAAATAATAAATAAAATAAAATTAAAAAGGCTTTGGTTGAGGTGGGATTCGAACCGGCAACCCCGGCAAACTCCCTCAACCATATAATATCACAACAACAATAATAATAAACTGCTCGCCGCCCGACATTTAACCACCATCATCATTTATTGGCGCTTAACCGGCCGTTGCATATCAAAGCACGCCAGTCATTCCTTTTTAGCGATAACTGACGCCAATGAGTTCAAGTCATCCTCCACCTGTTGTTTCCATCTCAGTCGAGGCCTCCCCCTTCCTGTGCTGCCGAATTCAGGAGACGATAGGAAAACCTTCTGTGCTGGAGCTTCTTTGTCCATTCGCATAACATGGCCCAGCCAGCGGAGTCTTTGGGCTTTAATTCGCTGGACTATGGTCAGATCTGCGAATAGCCCGTATAGCTCATCGTTAAATTTCCTTCGATACTCGCCGTTGGCATCACGGGAAGGACCATAAATCTTCCGGAGAACTTTTCTCTCAAATACTCCAAGGGCCATCTCATCTTCTCTTGACATTGTCTATGAATCTGAGCCATACATCAGGACAGGTATGATGAGAGACTTATAGAGCGTGATCTTTGTTCTTCAAGAGAGGACTTTTCTTCTCAATTGCCTACTCAGTCCAAAGTAGCACTTGTTGGCAAGAGTGATTCTCCGCTGGATTTCTAGGCTGATATTATTTCGGTGTTGATACTGGTTCCCAAATGGACGAAGTCCCTCACAGTTTCAAATTTGTAACTATCAACAGTGACATGGCTGCCAAGACGCAGGTGCGCCGATTCTTTCTTTGATGACAGCAAATACTTCGTCTTGTCCTCGTTCACGGCAAGACCCACTTTTTTCGCTTCCTTATCCAGTCCAGAGAAGGCAGCGCTTACGGCGCGGTTGTTAAGGCTAATGATATCAATATCATCGGCATACGCCAGCAATTGCACGCTCTTGTAAAATATTGTAAAATTGCGGTTTAGCTCTGCTGCTCGAATTATCTTCTCCAGCATCAGATTGAAGAAATCGCACGAAAGGGAGTCGCCCTGTCTGACGCCTCGTTTGGTTTCAAATGGCTCAGAGAGGTCCTTCCCGATTCTGACAGAGCAATACAACGTCATTTGGCAAAGCCGTATAAGCTTTGCAGGGAAGTCAAATTCAGACATGGCGGCATACAGGCAACTCCTTTTTGCGCTGTCAAAAGCAGCTTTGAAATCGACAAAGAGATGGTGTGTGTCGATTCTTTTATCATGGGTCTTCTCCAGGATTTGGCGTATCGTGAAAATCTGGGCGATGGTAGACTTACCAGGTCTAAAGCCGCACTGATAAGGTCCAATCAGTTTGTCTACGATGGGCTTCAACCTTTCACACAACACGCTCGAAAGAACCTTATATGCGATATTAAGAAGACTGATTCCTCGGTAGTTGGTGCGGTTAGCGGAATCGCCTTTCTTGTGGATTGGGCAAAGCACACTTAAATTCCAATCCGGAGGCATGCATTCATCTGACCATATTCTGCATAAGAGCTGATGCATGCTTTTTACCAGCTCTTCGCCTCCGTGTTTGAACAGCTCGGCGGGTAGTCCGTCTTTTCCAGGCGCTTTGTTGTTTTTGAGCCGGGATATAGCTATCCTCACTTCATCATAGTCAGGTGGTGGGACGACTTTTCCATCGTCAGGGATAGGGGTATCGGGTTCGACGTCTCCCTCCCAATTTTGTTATAGTTCCTGATGATGGTTACCGAAGTGTAGCCGAAATATATCGAAAAAACCAAATAGAAACCTTGTTGTTTTTATTTTTCTAAGTTCAATTTCTGACCTCGAGCCGGCAAAAACCATTTATTATTTAAAAAACAAAAAATTAAAAAAAAAAACAGTTTTAAATTTTTGCTTCCACCGAGAATCGAATATAGGTGTTCTGCAAGTAGTAAACATTTATACCCATTCTGGTATAAAAAGGGTACAATTAGTCTCTTTATAGGACATGCTCGAACAAATGTGACCAATTTATTCCATCTAAAAGATACTAAAAAATTAGTAGTCTACTTTTCCTTTGGATTGATCCCGGACTAATCTATTTATTGCAGGGAAATACCATACGAACTTTTACTAATGCACCTTTTTATATAACTAATTCAACTTTTTTGTATGAAACCACATTTTTTACTTTGATAACACTGATTACTGAGCTCTTCTAAAACGGTTTGAAAAATTTGAAAGCTAATAAAATTTACTATAATCAGTACATACAAAACTTTTTGCTAGGTCCTGCAGATTCTAACATATTGAACAATCATTACGGATTTTTTAAATTTTTTTTGTAAAAATATAAAAAAATTTGTACTTTGCGAGGAAGCATCTCGAAAACTTTTTGTTTTTTAGCAGATTTTTACTGGATCTAAGTATAAATAAGAGTACATGCGCCTTGTTCCTTCATAATATCTGCAAGGCTCGCCGGATACTGTTCAGTTTATAATTGCAGTTTATAACCCGTCATTTACTTAAAAATAAAAAATGAATAAAAGGGCGCGAGAGTTTGAGTGTACAAATGATCCAGATATGTTCTGTTTCATCTGCGGTCAATTTATTGTAAAAAGTATGAGACGTGTGTTTTCAAATCTTTTGAAAGTTACATACTATAAGTGTTTTGGAATTGAGCCTAAAAACCATGGACACCGAACACTGTGTGCACCACATGCCGAGTCGAATTGATTTCTTCGGAAACCGGAACAAAAAGGTACGTTGTAAAAATTAGTAATTTGTTCCCTTTTAATGCATAGCTGACTAATTTCTGAAACTATCTATTTAGGCGACGTGTGAAATTTATTACACCAATGAAGTGGAGGGAACCAACTTGCCATTCAACGGACTGCTATATTTGTACTACAAAAGTACTTGGGGTTGGAATGTCCAGAAAAGTAACCTATGCGAGCGTATCTACAGTGTCATTACCAGAACTAATTTCAACAGAAGCGACATTGCCAGAATCAAATTTAACTTTAGTTCCGGCTCCAGTTTCATTGTCAACAGTAGTATTTGATTACGCGGCATCATGTTGTACTGAATTTCAAACGGAAAACGAAAGAAATTCTTTGTCACAAGCACAACTCAATGATTGGATAAGGGATTTGGAATTGTCAAAGGAAAAGGCCGAACTACACGCCTCTCGAATGCAACAATTTAAATTTGTTTCATCCGATGTTAAGGTAACATATTATAGAACTCGTCACGAAAAATTTTCCAAATACTATACGAAGGAGGACAGTGTTTGTTACTGCAAAGACATTGCTGGTCTATTCAAACAATTTGGTGAAGCATATGATTCAAAAGAGTGGCGATTGTTCATAGACGGCAATAAATTAAGTTTAAAGGCCGTATTATTGCATATTGGCAACCAAAAGCCATCTATCCCGATCGCGCATGCAGTAAATACGAAGGAAACATATGAGATAATGCAAAAATTGCTCAAGTTAATCAAATACGAAGAACATGATTGGAAAATATGTGCCGATCTTAAAGTCGTTGGAATGCTATGTGGTCTACAAAGTGGATACACAAAATACTGTTGCTTTCTATGCAAATGGAATAGCCGAGCTGGTCAAGACCACTACATCATAAAGGATTGGCCAGAACGAATCGAGTTTCAAGTTGGGGTAGATAACATAAAATACTCTCCACTTATAAAGAATAATTATACCTCCGCTCCACATCAAGCTCGGCCTTATCAAAAACTTTGTGAAGGCTTTGGACAAAGAAGGCGAAGCTTTTCATCATTTGAAGACAATCTTCCCAGAGATTTCAGAAGCAAAAATAAAGGAAGGGATTTTTGTGGGACCGCAAATAAGGAAAATGATGACCAATAACCATTTCAAAGAACTATTGTCACCAGTGGAGGCAGCAGCGTGGGATTCTTTTGAAAAGGTCGTTACTTCTTTTTTAGCAAGGACTGAAACCGAAACCGTAACCGTAACCGATTAAAACCGATTCATTTTTCAAAACCGAAACCGTAACCGTTATTTTGATCTGGAAAAGACCGAAACCGAAACCGTTTCAAAAGCCGTAACCGGTTTCAAACGGTTTTCAATTTTTTCAAAACATTACTTCTATGAGTGGGCGCATAGGTACTTCCTTTTACAAACAGGTACCCTGAAAGTTTTCATGGAAGATTGTCGAGCCACGTTTTGACATCAGTATCAAAATTCTGAAAGAGGAAGTTTGACTATAGTTGAATGAAGCGATCGAAACAAATTTACGAGATCCGAAAAAGAAATGTTCAGGCTTGTCTCAGAAAGCGCCACTAATACTAATGTTTTTAACGATTTATACATTTCATTTGGCTTCCATTTTAATATATTTTTAATAAAAAAGTAGAGTTATTTTTAGGAATTTGTTTTGCAGAAATTTCATCCATGCATAGCGTTAATAAAATGTATTATTATATTGGAGAAATCCCATCATGGCCGCAGGAAAAAAGTTATGAAAATTCAGACCTATTTCGTAGCTTGAGTATTTTAGTGGTAAAATTTTTTTTTCGTGTTTTTATTTGGAAACGGAAACCGTAACCGTAACCGAAATAAATTTTGAAGAACGAAACCGGAACTGGAACCGAAACACGTTGCAAAACCGAAACCGAAACCGGAACGTTATTTTAATCGGTTTCAGACCTTGTTTTTTAGGCAAACACAAAAGTCCTAACTACGAGATGATAGTGAACGACTTAATCAAAAACTATGCGGAAATGGGTAAATAAAAAAACATATTATAATAAATTATATATTACATAAATTTACATGAGAATATATAGCCATAAATCTGAATTCATCGTCCAGTTCCGAACAAACAAGAACGGGAAAAATACTAATGTGTCACTTATGTATTTATCGAATTTACTTTTTTATTTTCTTTCAGGAGTAAATATGTCTTTAAAAATTCATTTCTTACACTCCCACTTAAATTTTTTCCCGCAAAATCTTGGCGACGAAAGTGACGAGCATGGCGAAAGGTTTCACCAGCAAATGAAAGTGATTGAAAGTCGGTATCAAGGATTCTGGGATGTCGCTATGATGGGCGACTACTGTTGGTTTCTCATAAGAGAAACCGATCCTAACCTAAATAAGCGTCAAAACAAGATACATAACGTTTTCAGTTATAAAATAAGATCATAGAGTTAAGACAGAACCATATGTACATATGCTATTATTTGTAGGGTACTTAAGTATTAAATGGATATATTTACTTGAATGCTTATAACTTTTGTATTAGTTCATCGATTTTGTTCACTGATAGCTTGTTTTTTTTTTGTAATAAAACAGAGCTTAGAGGGGGGAGGGGGGGGGGGAATATCTGCTAAAAACAAAAAGTTTTCGAGATGCTTCCTCGCAAAGTACAAATTTTTTTATATTTTTACAAAAAAAATTTAATTTCAATCTGCAGGACCTAGCAAAAAGTGTTGTATGTACTGATTATAGTAAATTTTATAAGCTTTCAAATTTTTCAAACCGTTTTCGAATAGCTCAATTTGTTCTTGAGATATACACGATTAAGTGGAGCCATCTTTTTTGTTTTTTGAAATAACGGTAAATCGTAAATATCTCAAAAACGGTACCATTCAAGTAAAAATAACTTTGATTTTCGGAATTAGGAGGTGATTTTACATAGGAATTTCACTATGGCGTCTCTGGTGCAGAAAAAAAGTTGGAATTTGTGATCCAGTGTAATTTAATGTGCTTAGCTTTTTCGATTTTTAAATAGTTTTTTACTTATAAAATTTTTAGAGAAACAAAAAAGTGAAGTTAGTTATATAGAATTAAAAATTTTGTTCGCAACACCAGAATTGTAATTTTGAAAAAAATAGATTTAAAAAAAATTTGTTTAAAAGAAAAAACATTTAAGTATGCTGCACCACCCTAATGTCCGGATTCTTTGCATGGTATGACTCAAATCAAATATTTAAATTCCCAAACATCATATATATATATATATATGTATGCGTGAAGCAAGGAGAAAAAACGGTACCTTGCAAATTGCGCAATCATCGAAACTCCGACAAACACTCCCCGCAAAAATTCTCACCCTTTTTCGCACTCATTACTCTCACATGACCATACATAAGTATACAGCGATCCAGGCAGCTGCCACTTGCCTACATTTTTGTGCCAAAAAAAAATAAAAAACCAACAAAGTGTAGGAAATCAAATAAATATCTTTGCATCCCCGCCATCTTCACACCATCATCATTCACATAATCACATAATTCACATAATACAAGGTTTTTCGCAGAGCACTTCTTTATTTAGTTTTTTGTCTATTAAAATGTTTATATTTTTAACGATATGGTTTTTTTTAAAAGTAAAATTCCACAAGGTTACGATAAAAAAGTACCATTATATATCAAAATATTATAAGCCCATACCGGGTTTTGGTGCAATTTAAATTAAAAACTTATTTTTTATGTAACAATTAATGTAAGTAAAAAAAAATGTAGATATATCCTAATGTATTGTCATCAGCTTTTCTGTTGCACTACTTTGCTGCACCACCCTGATGTGAAGATTGTTTGTATGGTATCACTTAATCCAAATTTGCATTTGTGACGAGGGAGCCACTTACTTTTTTTTGTTGTGAACGGGGAATATGTATATTAAGAGAGAGTTGAAGAAAATTTCAGATGGTCGAATTTCGACCACGGGCGATCCTAGTTTATATTAATAGTCTACCTTTGTTGTTGGTATATTGTTAATTTTTAAATTCTGGTTCTCATAAAGCTTAATTGCAGAATTTGATAACTGCTTTGTGCATAAAGTAATGGCGCGGCGGTGAGCGTATAGAATACGGTGTGCACAGTTGCAAGACCCGGTTGCGGAACCTTTCATGAACATGAAATGGTATTATAACTTTGGACCGATGTTTGTAAGTATGAGAAGAAGAAGAGATAGACCCATCAATAAGTATACCGAAATGATCAGGATGACGAGATGAGTTGATTTAGCCATGTCCGTCTGTCCGTCTGTCTGTCTGTCTGTTTGAACGCAAACTAGTCCCTCAGTTTTTGAGATATTTGGCTGAAATTTTGTATGCGGCCACCATTTTCCAATATAGGAATCATTTGTCGGAACCATCAAGATCGGGCCGATATTACATATAGCTCCAATACAATCGATTGTTCCGATAAACGGATTTTGGGCTATAACTCCTGTATTTAAACACCTAGGAACGTGAAATTTTGTAAGTATTGCTATTTTTATATGTGAAATATCGATGTTGAAAATCATCGAGATGAGATAAATATTTCACATAGCTCCCATACAATCGATTGTTCCGATAAACGGATTTTGGGCTATAACTCCTGTAATTAAACACGTAGGAACGTGAAATTTTGTAAGTGTTGTTATTTTTGTATGGGAAATATCGGTGTTGAAAATCATCGAGATGGGATAAATATTTCCCATAGCTCCCATACAATCGATTGTTCCGATAAACGGATTTTGGGCTATAACTCCTGTAATTAAACACGTTCGAACGTAAAATTTTGGACGTATCGCTATTTTTATATGTGAAGTATCGATGTTGAAAATCATCGAGCTGGGATAAATATTTCACATAGCTCCCATACAATCGATTATTCCGATAAACGGATTTTGGGCTATAACTCCTGTAATTAAACAGGTAGGAACGTGGAATTTTGGACGTATTGCTATTTTTATATCTGAAATATCGATGTTGAAAATCATCGAGATGGGATAAATATTTCACATAGCCCCCATACAATAGATTGTTCCAATAAACGGATTTTGGTAGATAACTCCTGTAGTTATATAGGTAGGAACGTAAAATTTCGTAACTATTGCTATTTTAGTATGTGGAATGTCGGTGTTAAAAATCAATGAGATTGGACCAATATAACACATCGCCCCCATATAATCGATAGCTCCGATAATTTCGGTATGAGCTTAAGTTAAATTCACACAGGCTGTACTGGGATCAAACAGTGAAAATCGTGACGCTTATTCATGAAAGGTATTTAGCCTTCGGCGCAGCCGAAGACAGCTTTCCTTACTTGTTTTATATTAAAAAACCTTTAATCTTAACTATTACAATTTACTTAATTTTCAACCTAATATTTTTTTGTTCTTCACCTGCTCAAAACGATCGCATAAATTAGTGGCTATTTGTTAAGCACAATCTCATCATCCGATTATTCAAGTGCAACATAAAATCTCGAAAACCGAATATTTGTATGGCATTTGCCATAAATAATTTTGGAAAGGGCTGCTGTAATTTAATATTTTTATTATATAAAAACAGCCGCTATTTTTTAAATTCTTTGATGGCCTCATTTTCCCTATAGATGAGTTTTTAATGTATACATTTAAGTTGGTCGAGGTTCGGCCACGGGCTTAAAGGCAGCAATTGACAGAAAGTTGATCACATGTTTGAATAAGTTCAACTATTTTAAATTGGTCGAATTTCGACCACGGGATATACTAGTTAAAATAATTACAGCCATTTAAAATTTACAAAATTGTATACGTGTTACTGTGTATGTGTGTGCAATAGTACAAAACTCAGCCATTTTCAAATGGCTGTAATTATCTTAATAGTTAAGGTAATCGCACATGGCTTACCATTTTGGAAGCTTCAACTTTAAGAGTATTTAATAATATTTTCAAAAAAGTTTCAAAAATTAAAAGAAAATTCACTTTGAAAAAAATGCAATTTTTCCCCATACAAAATGTATGGGAAAGAGCGAACAAAAATAGCCACCCCTAAGGGTTAAGTAAGAGCGCTAATTTTTTGCAAGGCTTATTTTCTCAACAATACCTAACTTTTTAAGGGGTAAGACGAAGTCGACATTTTTTTTGAATCACCCTAATATACATATATAATAGGCTAACACTCTCCCCATACAAACAGACGCAACCCAATTTCGTATAGTATTTATGGATAGATCTCTATAAAATTTATAGTGGAAACTTAGAATGGACTAATCTGGTGTCTCACCAAAAAAATTTTGAAAATTATTTTTAGTTTATTTGTTATTAAAGAAAAAATAGGTCTCCAAACTCTCCAGCTATTTTGTTATCTCCACATTCTGTTATACCCGAACTATACATCACTATTCAGCACTCTTATAAAACTCCCAAAGATACACCTACCGCTCATTCCCTTACACACACACGTACATATCTATGCAATGATCCAGCAGCTGCCACTTGCTTTTATTTTTGTGCCAAAAAAAAAACAACAAAATGTACCAAATTATATCATCTTCGGCATCTAAACACCATTTGTAAGCTAAGAAGTCCAGCTTCACTTCTGGCTTTATATATATAACTTTTTGCCTATTGGTTTAACGATATGATTTTGTAAGAAAATTCCACAATGTTAAGATCGAAATTTAAATATCGTACGGACTTTAACTAAAGAACAATTTTACATGACACTAATGCTGATTTCGTTGAACATGTTTATACCCTTGCACAGAATACTGTAAAAGTGTGATAAAAGTGTACCCGTTCTACATGAAACTGCTATATCGATAAAACGAACAAAAAACATTGCCCGTTTGCTATGCTATGTGCATGAATAATTAGTTTTCGCTTATCAACCATATTCAATTGTTATTGCAAAATCCAATTTTTTTCACCAAATTTATCTGTCAAATTAAATTTTCGTCAGCTGATTTTCAGTGCAACTACCCTGTCAAAGGACAAAAGTCCTAACTACGAGATGATAGTGAACGACTTAATCAAAAACTATGCGGAAATGGGTAAATAAAAAAACATATTATATTAATTATATATTACATAAATTTACATGAGAATATATAGCCATAAATCTGAATTCATCGTCCAGTTCCGAACAAACAAGAACGGGAAAAATATAAACAAAAAATTTGTTCTGAATTGAAAGATAAATCCAGCCTAAGAAAATTATATACTAATGTGTCACTTATGTATTTATCGAATTTACTTTTTTATTTTCTTTCAGGAGTAAATATGTCTTTAAAAATTCATTTCTTACACTCCCACTTAAATTTTTTCCCGCAAAATCTTGGCGACGAAAGTGACGAGCATGGCGAAAGGTTTCACCGGCAAATGAAAGTGATTGAAAGTCGGTATCAAGGATTCTGGGATGTCGCTATGATGGGCGACTACTGTTGGTTTCTCATAAGAGAAACCGATCCTAACCTAAATAAGCGTCAAAACAAGACACATAACGTTTTCAGTTATAAAATAAGATCATAGAGTTAAGACAGAACCATATGTACATATGCTATTATTTGTAGGGTACTTAAGTATTAAATGGATATATTTACTTGAATGCTTATAACTTTTGTATTAGTTCATCGATTTTGTTCACTGATAGCTTGTTTTTTTTGTAATAAAACAGAGCTTAGAGGGGGGAGGGGGGGGGGGGAATATCTGCTAAAAACAAAAAGTTTTCGAGATGCTTCCTCGCAAAGTACAAATTTTTTTATATTTTTACAAAAAAAATTTAATTTCAATCTGCAGGACCTAGCAAAAAGTGTTGTATGTACTGATTATAGTAAATTTTATAAGCTTTCAAATTTTTCAAACTGTTTTGGAATAGCTCAATTTGTTCTTGAGATATACACGATTAAGTGGAGCCATCTTTTTTGTTTTTTGAAATAACGGTAAATCGTAAATATCTCAAAAACGGTACCATTCAAGTAAAAATAACTTTGATTTTCGGAATTAGGAGGTGATTTTACATAGGAATTTCACTATGGCGTCTCTGGTGCAGAAAAAAAGTTGGAATTTGTGATCCAGTGTAATTTAATGTGCTTAGCTTTTTCGATTTTTAAATAGTTTTTTACTTATAAAATTTTTAGAGAAACAAAAAAGTGAAGTTAGTTATATAGAATTAAAAATTTTGTTCGCAACACCAGAATTGTAATTTTGAAAAAAAATAGATTTAAAAAAAATGTGTTTAAAAGAAAAAACATTTAAGTATGCTGCACCACCCTAATGTGCGGATTCTTTGCATGGTATGACTCAAATCAAATATTTAAATTCCCAAACATCATATATATATATATATGTATGCGTGAACAAACACTCCCCGCAAAAATTCCCACCCTTTTTCGCACTCATTACTCTCACATGACCATACATAAGTATACAGCGATCCAGGCAGCTGCCACTTGCCTACATTTTTGTGCCAAAAAAAAATAAAAAACCAACAAAGTGTAGGAAATCAAATAAATATCTTTGCATCCCCGCCATCTTCACACCATCATCATTCACATAATCACATAATTCACACAATCCAAGGTTTTTCGCAGAGCACTTCTTTATTTAGTTTTTTGTCCATTAAAATGTTTATATTTTTAACGATATGGTTTTTTTTTTAAGTAAAATTCCACAAGGTTACGATAAAAAAGTACTATTATATTTTAAGCCCATACCGGGTTTTGGTGCAATTTAAATTAAAAACTTATTTTTTATGTAACAATTAATGTAAGTTTAATATAATTTGTAATAGTAAGTATCTGCTGTACCTTAGACATAAACAAATAAATAAAAAAAATAAAAAAAAATCTCCTGTAGATATATCCTAATGTATTGTCATCAGCTTTTCTGTTGCACTACTTTGCTGCACCACCCTAATGTGAAGATTGTTTGTATGGTATCACTTAATCCAAATTTGCATTTGTCACGAGGGAGCCACTTACTTTTTTTTGTTGTGAACGGGGAATATGTATATTAAGAGAGTGTTGAAGAAAATTTCAGATGATCGAATTTCGACCACGGGCGATCCTAGTTTATATTAATAGTCTACCTTTGTTGTTGGTATATTGTTAATTTTTAAATTCTGGTTCTCATAAAGCCTAATTGCAGAATTTGATAACTGCTTTGTGCATAAGGTAATGGCGCGGCGGTGAGCGTATAGAATACGGTGTGCACAGTTGCAAGACCCGGTTGCGGAACCTTTCATGAACATGAAATGGTATTATAACTTTGGACCGATGTTTGTAAGTATGAGAAGAAGAAGAGATAGACCCATCAATAAGTATACCGAAATGATCAGGATGACGAGATGAGTTGATTTAGCCATGTCCGTCTGTCCGTCTGTCTGTCTGTCTGTTTGAACGCAAACTAGTCCCTCAGTTTTTGAGATATTTGGCTGAAATTTTGTATGCGGCCACCATTTTCCAATATAGGAATCATTTGTCGGAACCATCAAGATCGGACCGATATTACATATAGCTCCAATACAATCGATTGTTCCGATAAACGGATTTTGGGCTATAACTCCTGTATTTAAACACCTAGGAACGTGAAATTTTGTAAGTATTGCTACTTTTATATGTGAAATATCGATGTTGAAAATCATCGAGATGAGATAAATATTTCACATAGCTCCCATACAATCGATTGTTCCGATAAACGGATTTTGGGCTATAACTCCTGTAATTAAACACGTAGGAACGTGAAATTTTGTAAGTGTTGTTATTTTTGTATGGGAAATATCGGTGTTGAAAATCATCGAGATGGGATAAATATTTCCCATAGCTCCCATACAATCGATTGTTCCGATAAACGGATTTTGGGCTATAACTCCTGTAATTAAACACGTTCGAACGTGAAATTTTGGACGTATCGCTATTTTTATATGTGAAGTATCGATGTTGAAAATCATCGAGCTGGGATAAATATTTCACATAGCTCCCATACAATCGATTATTCCGATAAACGGATTTTGGGCTATAACTCCTGTAATTAAACACGTAGGAACGTGAAATTTTGGACGTATTGCTATTTTTATATCTGAAATATCGATGTTGAAAATCATCGAGATGGGATAAATATTTCACATAGCCCCCATACAATAGATTGTTCCAATAAACGGATTTTGGTAGATAACTCCTGTAGTTATATAGGTAGGAACGTAAAATTTCGTAACTATTGCTATTTTAGTATGTGGAATGTCGGTGTTAAAAATCAATGAGATTGGACCAATATAACACATCGCCCCCATATAATCGATAGCTCCGATAATTTCGGTATGAGCTTAAGTTAAATTCACACAGGCTGTACTGGGATCAAACAGTGAAAATCGTGACGCTTATTCATGAAAGGTATTTAGCCTTCGGCGCAGCCGAACACAGCTTTCCTTACTTGTTTTATATTAAAAAACCTTTAATCTTAACTATTACAATTTACTTAATTTTCAACCTAATATTTTTTTGTTCTTCACCTGCTCAAAACGATCGCATAAATTAGTGGCTATTTGTTAAGCACAATCTCATCATCCGATTATTCAAGTGCAACATAAAATCTCGAAAACCGAATATTTGTATGGCATTTGCCATAAATAATTTTGGAAAGGGCTGCTGTAATTTAATATTTTTATTATATAATAACAGCCGCTATTTTTTAAATTCATTGATGGCCTCATTTTCCCTATAGATGAGTTTTTAATGTATACATTTAAGTTGGTCGAGGTTCGGCCACGGGCTTAAAGGCAGCAATTGACAGAAAGTTGATCACTTTGAATAAGTTCAACTATTTTAAATTGGTCGAATTTCGACCACGGGATATACTAGTTAAAATAATTACAGCCATTTAAAATTTACAAAATTGTATACGTGTTACTGTGTATGTGTGTGCAATTGTACAAAACTCAGCCATTTTCAAATGGCTGTAATTATCTTAATAGTTAAGGTAATCGCACATGGCTTACCATTTTGGAAGCTTCAACTTTAAGAGTATTTAATAATATTTTCAAAAAAGTTTCAAAAATTAAAAGAAAATTCACTTTGAAAAAAATGCAATTTTTCCCCATACAAAATGTATGGGAAAGAGCGAACAAAAATAGCCACCCCTAAGGGTTAAGTAAGAGCGCTAATTTTTTGCAAGGCTTATTTTCTCAACAATACCTAACTTTTTAAGGGGTAAGACGAAGTCGACATTTTTTTTGAATCACCCTAATATACATATATAATAGGCTAACACTCTCCCCATACAAACAGACGCAACCCAATTTCGTATAGTATTTATGGATAGATCTCTATAAAATTTATAGTGGAAACTTAGAATGGACTAATCTGGTGTCTCACCAAAAAAATTTTGAAAATTATTTTTAGTTTATTTTTTATTAAAGAAAAAATAGGTCTCCAAACTCTCCAGCTATTTTGTTATCTCCACATTCTGTTATACCCGAACTATACATCACTATTCAGCACTCTTATAAAACTCCCAAAGATACACCTACCGCTCATTCCCTTACACACACACGTACATATCTATGCAATGATCCAGCAGCTGCCACTTGCTTTTATTTTTGTGCCAAAATGTACCAAATTATATCATCTTCGGCATCTAAACACCATTTGTAAGCTAAGAAGTCCAGCTTCACTTCTGGCTTTATATATATAACTTTTTGCCTATTGGTTTAACGATATGATTTTGTAAGAAAATTCCACAATGTTAAGATCGAAATTTAAATATCGTACGGACTTTAACTAAAGAACAATTTTACATGACACTAATGCTGATTTCGTTGAACATGTTTATACCCTTGCACAGAATACTGTAAAAGTGTGATAAAAGTGTACCCGTTCTACATGAAACTGCTATATCGATAAAACGAACAAAAAACATTGCCCGTTTGCTATGCTATGTGCATGAATAATTAGTTTTCGCTTATCAACCATATTCAATTGTTATTGCAAAATCCAATTTTTTTCACCAAATTTATCTGTCAAATTAAATTTTCGTCAGCTGATTTTCAGTGCAACCAACTACCCTGTCAAAGCTTCAGAGGGTAAAAAGTGTGAGTTTTTTAGGAAATGAAAGCATATTCTGTTTGACGTTATACCTTCATTTTGCAAACGAAAACGGAAAATTGAAGAGTGTAAAAAATACGCATTTTTTGATGAAACGAAATCACCATAACTCTACTTTTTTTACGAAAAACATATTTTTGGGTATTTGTTTCCTTTAGGGGTCAACCGCTAATAAATTAGCTAAAATTATGGGAGATAGCTCAAAAGACAGGGTTTGGCCTCAGGATCACGAGTCCGGAAGCGCTTTTTTAATTTTTTGTTTCTATGGAAAGTTATGGTCAAAAAATCGAAAAATGACCCACGGCACGCATTTTTTCACGTTTTTAGGTACAGCCTAATAAAATTACAACAACCACATGAAAACTTGCTACTTTGATTACAAATATCTCTTCAGAGAAGCAAAATATTAAAAAGCGCTTCCAGATTCGTGATCCTGAAGCCAAACCCCGTCTTTTGAGCTATCTCCCATAATTTTAGCTAATTTATTAGCAGTTGACACGTAAAGGAAACAAATACTCATTTTTACTTTGATTATTTGATGTTCTAAGCTTTTCTCGATTTTTTTAAAGTTTAATTCACTTATGAAATTTTTGGGGGGTTAAATATTGGAAAAGTATATTTTCTAAGCAGAAAATATATTTTTCATACAGTTGAAGATTGCCCAGAAAAATATCCCCAATCGTCTCATTTAAAGCAAATTCAATTTTCCTTGCTGAAAAAATAAAATTAAAAAAAAAACAGTTTTAAATTTTTGCTTCCACCGAGAATCGAATATAGGTGTTCTGCTAGTAGTAAACATTTATACCCATTCTGGTATAAAAAGGGTACAATAAGTCTCTTTATAGGACATGCTCGAACAAATGTGACCAATTTATTCCATCTAAAAGTGACTAAAAAAGTAGTAGTCTACTTTTCCTTTAGATTGATCCCGGACTAATCGCATTTTTTGCAGGGAAATACCATACGAACTTTTACTAATGCCCCTTTTTACATAACTAATTCCACTTTTTTGTATGAAACCACATTTTTTACTTTGATAATTTAATGTGCTAAGCTTTTTCGATTTTTAAATAGTTTTTTTACTTATGAAATTTTTAGAGAAACAAAATATTGGAAAAGTATATCTTCTAAGCAGAAAATGTATTTTTCATACAAAAAAGTGAAGATAGTTATATAGAATTCAAAATTTTTATCCCAACATCAGAATTGTAATTTTCAAAAAATAGCTTTAAAAAAATTTGTTTAAAAGAAAAATATTAAAATTCATGCACAGGAATGTAAAGCAGGAGTTATTAGCTTTCAAATGTTGTTAAAAAAAAATCTATAGCATTACTACAAGCCGAAACATAATAATTTCAGTTGTTGCATGTTTTCATCACCATAGGAAAAATTGCAGTATCTATATATTAATAGGCTAACACTCTCCCCATACAAACAGACGCAACCCAATTTCGTATAGTATTTATGGATAGATCTCTATAAAATTTATAGTGGAAACTTAGAATGGACTAATCTGGTGTCTCACCAAAAAAAATTTTTTAAATTATTTTTAGTTTATTTGTTATTAAAGAAAAAATAGGTCTCCAAACTCTCCAGCTATTTTGTTATCTCCACATTCTGTTATACCCGAACTATACATCACTATTCAGCACTCTTATAAAAGTCCCAAAGACACACCTACCGCTCATTCCCTTAAGCTTTCGGCAGAATCAGTCCGCCAATACGTCAGTTGCGTCACGTACGTCAATTTTAGAGCAATTTCTACTTTGACGTATCCGTCGTATCTGGCGTTACTCATACAAACACCCGCAGTCTACTTTGCTGTCAGTTATTTCGACGTACGTGACGTACGTGCCGGATTGATTCTGCTGAACGCTTAACACACACACGTACATATCTATGCAATGATCCAGCAGCTGCCACTTGCTTTTATTTTTGTGCCAAAAAAAAACAACAAAATGTACCAAATTATATCATCTTCGGCATATAAACATCATTTGTAAGCTAAGAAGTCCAGCTTCACTTCTGGCTTTATATATTTAACTTTTTGCCTATTGGTTAAAGTTTATTTTTTTAACGATATGATTTTGTAAGAAAATTCCACAATGTTAAGATCGAAATTTAAATATCGTACGGACTTTAACTTAAGAACAATTTTACATGACACTAATGCTGATTTCATTGAACATGTTTATACCCTTGCACAGAATACTGTAAAAGTGTGATAAAAGTGTACCCGTTCTACATGAAACTGCTATATCGATAAAACGAACAAAAAACATTGCCCGTTTGCTATGCTATGTGCATAAATAATTAGTTTTCGCTTATCAACCATATTCAATTGTTATTGCAAAATCCAATTTTTTTCACCAAATTTATCTGTCAAATAAAATTTTCGTCACCTGATTTTCAGTGCAACCAACTACCCTGTCAAAGCTTCAGAGGGTAAAAAGTGTGAGTTTTTTAGGAAATGAAAGCATATTCTGTTTGACGTTATACCTTCATTTTGCAAACGAAAACGGAAAATTGAAGAGGGTAAAAATACGCATTTTTTGATGAAACGAAATCACTCTACTTTTTTACGAAAAACATATTTTTGGGTATTTGTTTCCTTTAGGGGTCAACCGCTAATAAATTAGCTAAAATTATGGGAGATAGCTCAAAAGACAGGTTTTGGCCTCAGGATCACGAGTCCGGAAGCGCTTTTTTAATTTTTTGTTTCTTTGGAAAGTTATGGTCAAAAAATCGAAAAATGACCCACGGCACGCATTTTTTTCACGTTTTTAGGTACAGCCTAATAAAATTACAACAACCACATGAAAACTTGCCACTTTGATTGCAAATATCTCTTCAGAGAAGCAAAATATTAAAAAGCACTTCCAGATTCGTGATCCTGAAGCCAAACCCCGTCTTTTGAGCTATCTCCCATAATTTTAGCTAATTTATTAGCAGTTGACACCTAAAGGAAACAAATACCCATTTTTACTTTGATTATTTGATGTTCTAAGCTTTTCTCGATTTTTTTAAAGTTTAATTCACTTATGAAATTTTTGGGGGGTTAAATATTATAAAAGTATATTTTCTAAGCAGAAAATATATTTTTCATACAGTTTAAGATTGCCCAGAAAAATATCCCCAATCGTCTCATTTAAAGCAAATTCAATTTTCCTTGCTGAAAAAATAAAATTAAAAAAAAAAAAAACAGTTTTAAATTTTTGCTTCCACCGAGAATCGAATATAGGTGTTCTGCAAGTAGTAAACATTTATACCCATTCTGGTATAAAAAGGGTACAATTAGTCTCTTTATAGGACATGCTCGAACAAATGTGACCAATTTATTCCATCTAAAAGTGACTAAAAAAGTAGTGGTCTACTTTTCCTTTGGATTGATCCCGGACTAATCGCATTTTTTGCAGGGAAATACCATACGAACTTTTACCCCTTTTTACATAACTAATTCCACTTTTTTGTATGAAACCACATTTTTTACTTTGATAATTTAATGTGCTAAGCTTTTTTCGATTTTTAAATAGTTTTTTTTACTTATGAAATTTTTAGAGAAACAAAATATTGGAAAAGTATATCTTCTAAGCAGAAAATGCCCTCGTGAAGGGTGGATACCTTGCCGCGGTACGAGGGCTTAAGTCGATAGCCACAGGGCTACGCTGCCCTTGTGATCATAGCTCCGTACGGCAGCGATGGCAACTACGAGTCGGTCAACCAACCCTCTATCGAGTAAGATTTACTTGATGGGAGCTAGCACCAGTGAAGGAGGCTGCAACTGAGATTTCGGCAAGGGGAGCGACCGCGATGGCAACTACGGGTCCGCACTCCCGGGAGACATCTCCCCGCCGCTTCACATACCACGAGAAAAGATTGGCTGCAAAGAGCCTGAAGAGGTATGAAGGGGTACCGCAGGAGTCGCTGTCGCCGAATTCCAGTAAATCGGTAGAGCTAGCGAAAGCTGTGATACCGGATTTCCAAAAATCTTACATGCCAAAGAGGTTAAAAGTTAACCCTTCCAAGCGCCAGAGATCGGACCTGGAGTTAAATCCCCCTCCCAAGCGGCATCAGAATACCTCTGGAGCGGGCAAACTAAGCTTTGCTGAGGTAACCAAGGACAGGATCCTTATAGGCGTCCTTGACCGAGGCAATGACCGTCTGGCCATCCCCAAGGACCGGTGGCGTTACGTGCGAAATGAACTCGGCAACATTCTTCTCAACGTTGCTCCGGAGTTTCCGGGTGGTTCGGCGCGAGTAACGGATGCGGGCTGGCACCAGGGTCAGATCAAATTACTCGCATGCGAGGATGCAAAAACCGTAGCACTGTATAAGGCAGCAGCTGCTAAACTGGGTGAAGTCTACAAGGGCGCAAAGATAGAGGTCCTCGACTGGAAGGACATTCCAGCTCTTCCAAGGGCAAGGGCGTGGATTCCGGCCATCCCTGACGAACCCGACAGAATTCTCGGGATGCTACGGCTAATGAATCCGTCCCTCCCAACGCATGACTGGAGTGTCAATCTAGTCGGGGATGCGGTGGGGCCCGACAGACAGGTGGTGTTCACCATGAATAAAGAGTCAATCGAGCCCCTCAAAAAGTGCAATGGCCTAGTACACTACAGCGTAGGCCAGATCGTTATCCACGTATATCGTGGAGATGCTCAGCGCGCTGCCTTCTCGGCTGCTCCAGGGGAACCGGAAAACGAATTACCAGAAGAGGAAGCGGAGGATTCCGATGCGGAAAGCATGTTATCCGCCACGTCCCTTGCCGATATTGCTGTGAACAACTCGGAGATGGAGGACAGCCTACAGAACGAGGGGGTCCTCGACGTCACGGTGGTAGCAGCCAACGCTGAGCGATTAACATCTAACGCTGCAGGCAGCAGGACTCCTGCAACGCCATATCGGGCAGTTAATCGGAACAACTCGTCGTTGATAGGCAACCTCCGGGATGGGGCAAACCTCGACGACATGGGGACGGCAGGGAAGTCTGTGCGCTCTCATGTTGGTGGTGCTTCAGATTAATCTGCACAAATCTAAAGTGGCTTCGGCTGCTTTAAGTAGTCGTCTTGTTAAAGGCGACGTGGATGTGGTCCTCATCCAAGAACCCTGGGTCAATAGCTCGAGAATCTGCGGATTGGGGACTAAGGGCTTCAAGCTCATTCGAGCCAGCGAGGAGAGCAAAGTCCGAACGTGTATTTTGGTCAAGTCTGAGTTGAACTCCTTTCTCCTACCTAACTACTCCAATGGTGATATTACCGCTATCAGTGTAACGGTCGACAGCACCCGCCTGACGGTGGCGTCGGTCTATATGCCCTACGACGCCGAAGAACCCCCACCACAAACGGAGGTGAAAGACCTGGTGTCAAATTTCTGCACGGGTAATCTTATTATTGGAGCGGACGCTAATGCTCACCATGACCAATGGGGGAGTTCCGATATCAATGCCAGGGGCAAGTCTCTGTTTGATTTCCTCTTAACAACCAACCTGATAATTTGCAACGTGGGTAATGAGCCTACTTTTATCACTAAGACCCGTAGGGAGGTCATAGACCTCACTATCTGTAGTGAAGGCGCTTATGGGTGGGTCAGAAAATGGCGGGTTCTGGAAGAACATTCATTCTCCGACCACCGTTACATAGAAATGGTTTTAGACTTTATTGTAGAACAACCAATCATGAAGCGCAATCCACGTAACACAAATTGGCAGTTACACAATGAAATATTAGACAGGGACCTCCCAGTACTGCCCTCACAAGCCCCCTCATCAGTAGAGGAGCTGGAGGATCTTGTTACTACATTTACATCGGCGCTCTCAAATGCTCTAGGACAGCCTTGTCCAGTGCCAAAACCACGGGGTAAACACAGGCCACATTGGTGATCCTACGATTTGGACTCGTTCCGCAAATAATGCCGGAAACAATTTAACAAGGCCAAGAGCCTCGGCTCTGAACCTCATTGGCACGAATATAAAGCTAAACTTAGGGCCTACAAAAAAGCTCTGAGACAGGCGAAGAGAACTTCGTGGAGAACTTTCTGCACTGGCGTCGAAAAGGTCGACGACCCAGCGAGACTTAGACGAGTCCTCTCGAAAAGTCAAACAGCCATCAGCTATTTGCGAAAAACTGACGGATCCTGGACCAGCACGGAAGAGGAAACCCTTGAGCTGCTCTTGAATACACATTTTCCGGGGAATCTGCATGACGCACCACTAGTACCTGCAACAAACCTGGCAGTAAAAATACCCATCAGTGAGGAAAGGGTAAGGTGGGCAGTTAAGAGCTTTGAACCGTATAAGGCTGCCGGGCCGGACGGGATTATCCCCGCGCAACTTATAAACAAGTTGGAGACATCAGCTAAATGGCTGGTATTTCTCTTCACAGCCTGCCTGGCTCTCAACCACATTCCGGGCTCCTGGAGAAGCGCCACGGTAGTGTTTATCCCTAAGGCTGGGAAGGCATCCCACTATGAGCCAAAAGACTACAGACCGATCAGTCTCTCGTCAAAACCTTTGAGAGGATACTAAGCGACTACCTCTCAACGACTATTGATAGCAACCTATTCTCTAGCTATCAGCATGCATACACCAAAGGTAAATCAACAGAAACCGCTCTGCACAGCCTAGTATCTGTCATTGAGAAATCGCTGTGTGAAAAGGACTACTGTGTCGTGGCCTTCCTAGACATTGAGGGGGCTTTCAACAATATAAGCCCGGAGGCTATCAACTCCGCTCTAACTAATCTGGGCGTAGAGAGACCTCTAACTGGTTTAATTGACCAACTTTTAATGGGAAGGAAAATAGCTTCTTCACTTGGTACGGTTGAGTTATCACGCTATGTCACAAGGGGAACACCCCAGGGTGGTGTTCTTTTCCCGCTTTTATGGAACCTCACAGTCAACTCGTTGCTACGTGACACAAGCTGGGGGCGGGAAGATAGTGGCATACGCAGACGATTTAGCTATTGCATTCAGAGGCAAGTTCCCACAAACTCTGTGTGACCTGATGCAAGTAGCACTGCGAGAAGTTTCGAGGTGGTCCTCTCGCTGCGGACTTAGTATCAACCCGGGGAAAGTGGAACTTGTCCTCTTCACCAACCGGTACAAAATACCGCCACTAAGCCTACCAGAACTAGATGGCACGCGCCTGGGCTTGTCGGATAAGGCCAAGTTTCTAGGCATAGTTCTGGACAGGAAACTGAATTGGAAGGAGAATGTTCTTCAGCGCCAGAAGAAAGCTTGCATCGCTCTTTACACATGCAAAAGAGCCATTGGCAAAAAATGGGGGCTCAGCCCTAGAGTATGCAGTTGGATCTACACGGCCATCATTCGTCCAATCATGCTATATGGAGTCGTGGTATGGTGGCCTGCGCTGAGCAAGGCAACATACCTGAATCTGTTGCGGAAAGTCCATAGATCCAATATGATCTATATAAGCGGTGCGCTAAGGACAACGCCCAACGAAGCCCTCCAGGTCATTCTGGGCATTTTGCCACTTGATCTGGAAGGGTTTCGGTCAGCAGCGGAATCAGCTCTGTGCCTAAGAGAAACCTCCAGTTGGGGTGCGGGTACTATTGGACACTCCAGTATTCTGGAATCTTACAGTTTTCTCCCTCTAAGCACAGATCGTTGTGCGACCACTACAGTCGGCGATAGCTGTTTCAAAATAAACGTTCCCAGCAGAGAAGACTGGGAGAGGACGGATTGGTGTCCCGAAACAAATAGTGGCACTTCCATATACACCGACGGCTCGAAGTTGGACGGCAGAGTTGGAGGAGGGGTTTATTCAAGGGATTTGGACCTTGAGCTCTCCTTCAGACTACCTGATCATTGTAGCGTCTTCCAGGCGGAAGTCTCGGCAATCCTAGACGCCGCGGCCTGGTTAAGCAAACGTGTTAGAAGATATCGTTATTTTCAGCGATAGCCAAGCGGCCATCAAATCCCTTGGCTCATACACGTTCAACTCTGAACTGACGCTCAGCTGTCGTCGATCTCTTCAGGAGATGGCCCAACAGAACCGCGTAAGCCTCATATGGGTCCCAGGACATAGGGACATTGAGGGAAACTGTAAGGCAGACGAGCTTGCCAGGCAGGGCACGACCAAGCAGGTTCTTCAGGATAAAGAGCGCTTAGGTATGCCGTTTGCCACATGCAAACCAATGCTGAAGGAGCACACACTCCGTCAAGCCAACGAAAGATGGCTGCAATCCCCAGGGTGTCGGATATCGAAACAAACCTGGCCAAAATGGGATCTTAAAAGGTCTGGACGCATTTATGCCCTAACTATTAGGGAAATCTGCATATTGATAGGGGTATTAACCGGTCACTGCCTCATTGGTAGGCATGCAGAAAGGCTAAGTGTGCCCTACCGACGATGCTGCAGGAGTTGCAAAGATGATGAGGAGGAGGAAACAGTGGAACACCTCATCTGCAATTGTCCGGCTTTAAGCGGCGCGAGAACACGCTTTTTGGGAGCTCCGTTCCTGGATAGCCTAAGCCAGATCGCGGAACTGGACATAAAGGACTGGATGGCCTTCATAAAGTCATCTAAGTGGTTCGAGGAGGAGTAACGGTGTCGGTTTAGGAGTGTCAGTCCCGGGATTCTGCTATGTGGAAAATCCCAACAACTCAGGGATTTTCCATTTGGCTGGGTCCCGGGACTGACTTTCCTTGTGTTGGTGGTATCACAGCGGGCCTTTCAGAACTGGCCTAAGTGTGCCTCTGCGGCAGCCACTTGAACCTAACCCTAAGCAGAAAATGTATTTTTCATACAAAAAAGTGAAGTTATTTATATAGAATTAAAAATTTGTATCCCAACATCAGAATTGTAATTTTCAAAAAATATTATTTTCAAAGATACTATTTTCAAAGATACTATTTTCAAAGATATTTTCAGTTATTTATCATTATCAATTTATACATCAAACTTTTGTAAAAAGTAACTAATATAAACAAATTGTATGAAGGAAATTTGTTAACGTTCACGAAGAAGTCTATGACAGGCTATATCTCTGGGGACAAAACAAAACCAAGTAAGTTGCTCTCCTATAACATATACAAAACGGAGTAAATCTCAGTTTCTTCCTACCTACTTTCTCGGTTTTGCATTTGTCACAGGACAAATATTAAAGAAAAGATTGTGGCCATGAAAATGATTATTTTATTTCAAAGAGAGAGTTGAAGCAAATTTAAGTTGGTCGAATTTCGACCACGGGCGATCCTAGTTATATATTAATACGCTAACTCTGTTGTACTACTTTACTGCACCGCCCTAATGTGTGGATTCTTTGAGTGGCATCACTCTCTTTTTAAAAGCTCTATAAACTACCCCCACCCCTTTCTGCTCTTATTCATATGCAGTAAACCAGTTGTGCCAAGAAAGGACAAAATGAACCAAATCATATCCCAGCAAACATGGCTCAAATTTTTCTCAAACCTTTGAGAAACTGGATGTTCTCAAGTTGATATCCAACATAATTCTTCAATTTTTCTCCAACCTTGGAAATATTTTGATAACTTTATAGTTCTCAAGTTGATATCCAACATCATTCTCCAAGTATTCTCCAGCTTTGAGATATTTTGATAACTTAATAGCTCTCGAGGTGACGCACAACATCATTCTCCAAGTATTCTCTATCCCTTTGAGATATTTTGAAAACTTTATAGTTTCCAAGTGGATATCCAACGAATTCTCCGATTTCAAGCATTTAATATTCGAATAGAAATTGAAGACCTTAGACTAACATTTATGTAATAAAAAAATGTATGTCAACTAATTCATGGTGTTTTAAATTATAAAATCAGGGTTTATTTCATTTCATATTTATTTTTAGAGTCGCATTCATACCTTTGAGTCCAATTAGAGAATCCCAGTAGAGTACAAGTTTAGAACTATCCCTTTCTCAACTTGACAAAGAGCGTTTTTTTTTCATATAAAAAATTCCCGTTTTGTTGAGAACGCTATCATTCTTAAGTGGTTTCCGTGTTGAGAAACAACCCATGAGGCTTGAGAAGCCCGTAGTTCTCAACTTGAGATCCAATGTAACTCAAGCCTAAATGTTTGTTGGGATATATCATATCCTCCTCGGAATCTTAACCTTTATAGTACATTTATATTGCACCAAATTTGGCGAATTTGAATGTGTCATTTCGAACCTGTTTACACTGGCAAATTTGCATTTGGCTTCACCTTCCCTGCAAGAATCTTCTACCAGAATACAAAGCCACCGAAAGAAAATGCACCACCTTGATGTTTTAAACACATGTAGAGTAATAATAAATGAAGAATCAAGAAGGCTTCTCTCTTTTCTTAGTGGAACTGGTCCAATATCATAAAAAAAATAGTTGAAATTGTTATTTAGAACTGTGCATAATGCAAAAGTTTTCACACGTTAATTACCCATTAAGGTTCTTGCTGGGCAATTCTAAATGTGGAACACAGGCAGGGTTGCTATTTTGAGGAATTGTGGATTGTATTTTTCAGCGAATGAGGCCAAATGCAATGGAATTCCAAATTTGGAAAATGAAATTTGCATGGAAAAAAGCGCCAAATTTGCAATTTTTCGCCAAATTTACCAAATTTGGTGATGTGTAAATGTACTATTATACTCTTTCTATGTCCTTTGCGATGAATTTTGAAAGGTCTTGAATTAATGCCCTGCTAAACTGTGTTTGACAGCCAGTCAGCTTTGTAATGTTGCCTTTAAGAACGTAATAGGAAATCGTGATGTAAATATCAGCTGTTGTATATTTACATCAAGATCTCTCATCACGTCATTTAAGGCAACAACAAAGCTGACTGTCATACACTGTCTAGCAGGGTCAATAGTCGAACTATTTTGTTTTCTTTTCTTATTTATTTGTAGTCATATATAATGCCGCGAGTTAACAGAAGAACAACTCGGAATAGAGATAGGGAGACCCGTCGTAATGAGTCAGAATTAATTGAATCAGAATTAATTGATAGTTTTAAGACTGCTTTGAGCAATTTTATAAGCTCGGATTGTGGATCTATGAATTTACGTTGCGAGAATTGTGTTATGCCATGCATTTCAAAAATGAAATCACTGCTAGAAACAGAAATTCTTTTTCTATGTGTTGCCAAAAGGGAAAAGTAACTTTGCCACCACTTACCCAAAATAATTTTTTTAAAACTCTATATGAGGGATTGCGCTCCAATAACCAGGCTTTAAAAAGAAAATCGACAAACTACTTTGAAAACATACGTAGTTTCAATTCATCCTTTGCGATGGTTTGCTCTGAAGCCCAAATTGCAGAGAATGTAACGCGAGGCGTTTATTATTTTAAAATTCACAATGTCTTTTATCATAGAGCTGGACCTCTGACGCGTGGGCAAAATGATCGATCGAATCCATCATATTCTCAGTTATATTTCTATGATGTAGATACCGCAAATTCTTTTAGGGTGGGAGAACCAGCTAATTCCTCATGTGATAGGAGCTTAATGACAGACATATCTGCCGAATTGAATAGAGTTAATCCCTTTGTTCGGTCGTTTATTTCCATGAAAGAACACTGCGATAGACGTGAAAATGTATGTAAAGAAATGTGTCTACTAATTACTGTAAATCGTGATATGACCAATACGGATATGGGTAGATTTAATGATGCTCTTACAACTGATGTTGCTGTGATATTTAGTACAGTAGATGGTGAACCTCCATTCGAAAGAAACATGGTCTCATTTTACAAAACTAATGGAACAGTAAAAAACATTTCTGTTTTGGATTCATCCTTGGATCCTTTAGCTTACCCACTACTATTTCCTAATGGAGATGTTGGATGGCATCCAGAAATATTACATGACAGACCAAGTACGTCTACCTCGAGTCGTCCCAGAACTAAAACCACCATGCTTCAGTACTAGAGATGGGCGCGTGCATGATTTTTGCAAGACGACACGACACGATCACGAAACTGATTTTCAAAAGTTGGCACTAACACGCACTGGGAAAAAATACCAAAACACGACACGACACGACACGCACGAAAAAAATATAAAACTGTATTTCATGGATTTTATTTTGTATTTGTATATATTTGTAAAGATGGCATGTACTTTGAACATAGCATATACTTATGCATCAAACAAACTAAAGTTTGTGGTGGAGTGAAGTGGAATTAGAAACTTATAAAAAAATATAATTTAGAAAAAATATAATGTGCCAACCCAGTTTGGTAAAAAAAGGAGATCGTGTTTTTTCGTGCGTGTTTTTGTATGGTTTTCGGGCTCAACACGATCACGACACGAAATCGCATTTTCGAACACGCGCACATGGACACACGCGTGCGTGTTTCGTGTCACGGTAAAAAACACGCACGCCGCCCATCTCTATTCAGTACGCATCATATCGTTTAGCAATCAGAGATGGTTTCAGTCTTTTACATCATTCCAAGAAGCTTTATATGCAGTGGCTGGTAGATATGTATGTGCGAGTTGAGGACACAAGACTTCATTTTTTAAGAATAAATAAAGATAAGCTGAGGTGCGAAATTTTGAACAACATAACTGATTATTTAAACACTAATCCTGCTGTAAGTGGAAATGAAAATATAGGGAGAAGGATCATTCTGCCATCGTCATTCACTGGCTCACCCAGAAATATGTACCAAAATTATTTGGACGCCATGTCTATAGTTCGTCATTTTGGCAAACCTTCTTTGTTCATTACAATGACATGTAATCCCAAATGGCCAGAGATAACCAAAAATATTGATATAAACGAAGCGTCTAACTATCGACCAGACATTATAGTGCGTTCTTCCATGCTAAATTAAATGATTTAATGACCGCAATAACCACAAAAAAAGTTTTCGGTACTGTTGCTGCTTACATTTATACCATTGAATTTCAAAAGAGGGGTTTACCTCATGCACATATACTGATTACACTACATGAAAGCGATAAGATTGATGGTGTTAGTGATATTGATAAAGTCGTTTGTGCAGAAATTCCTGATAATGAAAGTAATCCGAAGTTACATGAATATGTTTCAATACATATGATGCATGGTCCATGTGGTGCCTTGAATATGAACGCAGTTTGCATGAGAAATGATAGTTGTTCTAAAAATTTCCCTAAAGAGTTTTGTGAGTCTACACGAGAAGAGGTCAATGGATTTCCATTATATAGGAGACGTGATAATGGTATTAGTGTAGATATCCGTGGTGCATCCCTTGATAACCGTTATGTTGTTCCTTATAACCCATATTTTCTTGCCATATAAATGTGGAGGTTTGCTCTTCCGTTAAAAGTGTAAAATATATTTACAAATATGTATATAAAGGATATGATAGTGCAATAGTTGAGCTAGCTACACACCAAAATGATGTCGAGGGAGTAGATAATAATGACGAAATTCAAAACTTTTTAAATGGACGTTACGTTGGTTCTACGGAAGCTGCATGGCGAATTTTCCAATATCCCTTGCATTTTCAGTCCCATGCCATATACCGACTTGATATTCATCTACCTCAAAGACAAAATGTTGTATTTGTAGAGGGTCAGGTACAACGTGCAGTTGAGAGTTTGAAAAAAACTAAATTGTTGGCATTTTTTGAGCTAAATATTGCAGATCCTTCGGCACATGAATAAAAGTACACTGAAATTCCATTGCATTATACTTGGGAAGATAAAGAAAAAAAATGGAAAATAAGAAATAGAAAAAAAAAATATTTTTAATTTAAAATGTTTTTAAAATGAACTAAAAACTGGAAAATAATTTCCCCTCTGTCTACATAGATTCTTCACCACGTAAAGCTTATCCGGAACATTTCAAACTCCAAGTACTATTTAATACCTATAGGAATTCCCACTCACAAATGTTCCGGATAAGCTTTACGTGGTGAAGAATCTATGTAGACAGAGGGGAAATTATTTTCCAGTTTTTAGTTCATTTTAAAAACATTTTAAATTAAAAATATTTTTTTATTCTATTTCTTATTTTATACGTTTTAGTTGTGAGTCTGTGAAAATTTCTAAGATTGTAATTGGATATTAACGAAAGCGTAAATGTATACATTTAACAGCTCAGTTAGATGAACGCTATAGATACATTTATATGAATACTTTTTATTTTGAAATTCCCATTAATTTAGATTTTGACCCATTTTTTAGCATTTTCTTCTATTTCTGTCTAGTGTGCATTGACTGCTTTGAAAAACTGCATGTCGAACAGCGTAATCTAATTGGGTAAATTTTCGAGGTGTTTACACACTAAACTCCTCGTGGAAGTTTACCGTTCGTTCCATAAAAATTTTGACAGTTCATTTACGCATTCGGTAATTTTCTACGTTTACACGCTTTACGCGGTGTTTCTATGGTTACATGAATAAAATTACTCTTTTTTTAAGCAATATAAAATACATCATGACTGCGCCTAAATGTATGTAAGTGAAATCCAAATATTTGAAATTTCGATGCTATTTATATGCAGATGGCGCTGAAAACGCATTATAGCATGCGCATTATAGCATGTGTACGAAATATTCAGATAGCAATAAGGAAGATAGACCGATAAATGGGACTTTTGCAATTAAAGCAATATTTTGGATTGTTTTCCCCAGCTCAACGGGAAGTTAGTACAAAATCCGAAGCAAAATCTCTGGAAATGAAACTTTTCAAATATCTCTACCCGTGCGCCACCTATCGGAATTATTTTTTTGTTATATTGCGTGGGGGCAGAAAACTAAACGATGATGAAAATTTCAAGATTCTACTTCAACGGGAAGTTCGTTGAAAAACGAATTAATCGACACCAAAAACAGACCTTCGCATTTCTTAAATAGAACGACTCACGCGCCACCTAGCGGGTCCAATTTTTTTTTGAACATTTGGAAATTGATTAAGTAATATGTTTATACCGTCGCTCGGGAGGTATAATATCGCAATGTAAATAAATAAACAAAGAAACAAGGCAGAATGATTAGTGCTAATAATCACAATAAGTCTCTTTATTGTTTGTTAATTTATACAATAGTTTACCTTAAATGTAGTTGGTGTACGTGACAACGGCAGCAGGCAGGTCCTTTCTCTTCGATAGTGAAAAATGGAATGTTATTGGAAAATTGATCTCGGCTCTGCCGGACCGGAGATCGCACGGAGGATTTCCACTGGATATTGGATATCCAAAGGAAAACTATGTTACCCGTGTTTTCTTTTGTGTATGTGTGCATATACATGACAGCGTTTGTATGTATATGCAACATTATAAATATTCGTATTAGGGTGTACCTTTTGTTCATAATAAATATTTTAGGCTCCGACCTAAACATGCCGGCCCCCTTGCGATAAGCAAGATCTAAAAGAAAAGGAAATGCCATGCCGGAGTTGTCTCGCTCACTTAAAGCTAATAATAAAATTTCAATTAATTTAAATTGATGTGAGTTTGTTGGCAGTATTTTCGCCGGACTTGTTTCAGTCTATCCGCTGCTGTAAAATTCAAAAACAAAAACAACATTAAGGCTGAAAACAAGAACGGGTTATATTTCAACGCACTTTATAAAACTATAATTAATTTTATTATAAGATATAGTTTAAAATATATATAATATTTAATTATCTATAAAGGAAGCTGGCTCGGCCGTGTGGCCAGTCTTCCCTGATATTGTTACGAGCGGCAGTATGGTCGGAGAGGCCGTGTGTCCGATCCATGCTCGTTTTTATTCTCGGTTAACATCTGGACGAAGAGGCCGAGTGTTCGATCCAGATTTTGCTATGCTTTATAATTCAATTTTTGATTTATGACAATTTTGTTGCCAGATCTTTATATTTATAGGTCGATAAAGACTGGACTTTTTTAATTTGTTAATTTTTTACCTTTTATCTTCATATTTGTGACTGATTTTTCACAAACATGCCTGCCACCCACGAAAAATTTCGCAATTTGATAATTTTAATGTTTTGGAAAATTTTGCGTTTTTTCACTAATAATATTTTCAGGTGTGAAAAAAAATCATTTACGCTCCCTGATTCATTACCCTGACACTAATCCGCGTTTTTTGATACCTCATTCGACCATGTTGGTGAATTTTTTTGAAAATGAGTAACCGGTGAACTGGTTTTTCACTCGTAACTTTTGAACGGGTACCCGGATTTCGATTCGGGTTTGGTTTTGTGATCGCGGCACGCATATGCGTCGTTTGATACCACACTTTCCCATATCGGCCGAAATTTTTTGACAACTTGTTTGCGCAAACACTTACAAACGAAAATCGTAGTGTGTACGGCCCTTAAGGTTAAAAGTGAGTGTTGTATGGTAACACTGTGTGGGCGAATGACAGTGGATGACAAGTAAGACGAAAATGACAATTGAATGAAAAATTGTCATTACATAATAAACATGAGGTAAGTAAAGTGTAATAAAATTGTGAAAACTCTTAAAATATTGTCTTTTTATGTATTTTACTAATATTTCCTTCTATTTTCAGATATGCAAAACTGAAAACGATCGACATGAATGGACAGATGTTGGCGGGGGACTGCAGGTGTGCTGCAGACCCAAAAACTGTGTTGTGGCATGCCCATATGCCAATGATGGAGATTGTTGGCCTATTATATGACGGTGGCGCTGAAGAGCCGGATCCACGGTCGGAGATTTTCCTTGGTATATGCGTGAGTATGTGAAATTAAAAGTGTAGGCAGAATTCTCCAACAAAATTGCAATGAAAGTTGCATATTTTCATGTGGTTGTTTTAATCACATTACGCCGTCCCAAAAAATTGAAAATTTTTCTGCCCAGAAATACTAGAAATGGATTGAAAAATTAGTATTGCACGATCGAGTGCTTCCCTTTTCACCATCCCTCAAAATTTGGTGTCGCACATTAGGGTGCGCACCTCTGAAATTTATTATTTTTTTTTTTTGATAAGTTTCAGCTTACGGTTTTTTGACCATAAAAAATTAAAGAAGCGCTTCAGGATTCGTGATCCTGAGGCCAAAACCCGTCTTTTGAGCTATCTCCCATAATTTTAGCTAATTTATTAGCAATTGACACCTAAAGTGAACTATTACCAAAATAGCTAGTGACGCTCAATATGTCTTCACTATTTCCCTTTTAATTGTCAGTGAAGACATTTTAGAAAAAATATTTAGTATATTTTCTATTTTACACACTAGGGTGTGCCAAAAAAATATAAATTTCACCGCGGTAATGAAATGAACACTAGGTTGTGCTCATTTGTTTTTATATATATTATATGTGATATATTTGTCTAATTAAAGCAACTTGACGTATATTAACATTTCGAGAAAACCTTACAAAATTGACAACAGTGCGATTATGTTGGACATTGTAAAGTTCTGTCAAGTTGGTATAGTTAGACAGTTAACTTGAACATTTTGACTAAAACCTCTTATATTTACGAAGTTGAAAAAACAGGGGGGGTCACTCTGTATTGCGATGCGAAATAAATTTTTTTCGCATTTGCCTTAGCGACACTCTGTAACTCAACTATCGCAACGGAAATTGACATTTTCGGATTTGTTTTTTCCCTTTTCGCATTAAGTTTTTCCCTCTCGAATCGCGTACACTCTGTATCGCGAAAGTGAAATGTCAATTGCTTTCTACATTCGGATTTGTCTTCCTACAACAAAACGCAGTCGAACCGCTAAACAATTTTGAATAAAATTAAATTTTTAAACATATTCTGGTAAATTATTGTAGAGCTATTAGTATACTTACCTTTCTTATCGAAAAACATGTTTTTTTGGCGTTTATTTCGCAGAATTAATAAGAAAAATATTTTTTTTTTTTTTGAAAAATATTTTGTTTAACTTTTAAATTTACAAAATAATTACCAAAAATTTGTAAGAAAATTTCAATTAAACTAATAAAATTATGTTTATACGGACGTGATTTTGCATATGCACACGCATGCACACATATTTCAATACACATAAAAGGTATATATATAGGTACAAATATCTTTTGCAAGTACAAGTGTTTGCAGCATAGCATACAGTTAGGCGCCAAATTAAAAGAAATGGTATGGGTAAAAGCATAGGACAAGAGCCTTCACTTGAAATATGCAATGAAAATTGTCAACTTGCGGTTAGTTTTACAACAGTGATGCCAACCCAAGCAAGAAAATAACCAAAGGCCGCAGAACGCAGCACTGTTAGCAATGCTATAGCAATACAGAGTACCATTTGCTCATCGCATCGCATTTCACTTTCGAATCGCATTGAATTTCGAATCGCAATACAGAGTGACCCCCCAGACATCCCGGAATATGAACAAACTACCTTTTTATGGATTTTATGGTCGTGAGTTTTTATACATGTAGATTTGTGTATGTATATTTGTAGTTTTTAGTTTTTGTTTATGTAGTTTTGTATATTTTTGTTTATATTTTTTTTTGTTTATTTTGGGGATTTTTGATTTGGGTTTACTTTTTCTGGGATTTTTGTTTTGTTTTTTATTTTCTTCGTGGATAAGTTCGCTTATCCACAAATTTTCATTTCATTTTATGATTTTCATTTTTAATATTTCAAATAAAGATATTTCAAACACTTTCATGGTTGTTTATGTTGGTTTTGGTAATTCAAAGTGGCATTACCAACTTTCATGAAGTGGAATATTCTAATTTTAAGATACGATTTGACCATTAGTGGAGTCGTCTCCACTTTGGTCATTTTCGGGTGGAAGTAGGACCAGTTTGGTTAGTGGTCTTGTGATGACTCATTTTTCTGTCGTTATTTCGACTACTCTCACAAGATCATCTGGGCCTTTGTGGATTTTGACCACTCTTCCTAGTCTCCATTCATTTGGAGCTAAATTATCTTCTTTTAGGACGACCAGGTCGCCTAATTTGATATTAGCTTTCGGGTGTTTCCATTTGACCCGCTTTTGTAACTCCAAGAGATATTCTCTTTTCCACCTTTTACAAAAGGTTTGATGTAACGCCTTCAATTTCTGCCACCGATTTACTATGGAGGCAGGATTCTCGTTGGAATCTATTTCTGGTGGCGCGAGCAGATGTCCGCCTATCAGGAAATGACCTGGAGTTAAGGGTTCCAAGTCGGTCGATTCATTTGACGAAGGGCTTATGGGTCTTGAGTTGAGACAGGCCTCTATTCGGCATAATAGGGTCGAAAACTCCTCAAAAGTATATTTATACCCAGCCGCCACTTTTCGAAAGTGGCTTTTAAAACTTTTTACTCCTGCTTCCCACAGACCTCCCATGTGCGGAGAGGCAGTGGGTATGAAATGCCATTCTAAAAGTTGGTGAGAGTATTTCGACAATGCGCTCTCACGTGATCTGGCTAAAAATGCCTTAAATTCTGATCTTAATGATCTTGAGGCTCCGACAAAATTAGTCCCATTGTCGGAATATATGTTTTTTGGGCAGCCGCGCCTAGCTATGAACCTAGAGAGTGCGGCTAGAAATGATTGGGTGCTGAGGTCGGTTGTGGCTTCTAGGTGTATTGCTTTTGTTGTAAAGCAGACAAACAGACAGACATAACCCTTAGAAATTCGACAACCTCGACCTCGGTAACTCTTTATTTCGAATGCTCCTGCAAAATCTACCCCTGTATTCGTGAATGCACGGGAAAATGTGGTGCGTTCCTGTGGTAGGTTTCCCATAAGTTGGGTTTGTACGCGTTTCCTATAGATCGTGCAGACCTTACAATTATGGATAGTGGACTGTATCATATTTTTAACCCTCGGTATCCAATATTGGGTTCTAATAAGTCTTAACATTAGTTGGTTTTCTCCATGGAAAGAAATATCGTGGATGAACTTAACAATGAGACGGGATAATTGACATTTGTATGGTAGGATGACTGGGTGACGTTCGCTATACGCTAAGTCCTGAGAGGCGCCTAGGCGACCTGCGGTTCTTATAATGTCATCCTTGTCTAAGAAAGGGTTAAGAGGAAGCACTTCGCTTTTTGAATCGACCGGTTTTCCAGACTTTAGATTTTTGTACTCGGTACAGTAAACTCTCTGTTGAGCGACTTTATTAATTAATTTAATCTCATACGACGTTTTATTAAAGGAATCTTTTGTCTGCCTATGGGTTCTTTTGAAAAATCTTAAAACGTAAGATATTACCCTTAAAGCTCTAGATAGATTCGAAAATCTATCCAGAATATCGCTTACATCCTGTTTGGTCGTTGCTGCATGCACTTGCACTCTTTTTTCCTCGATATTTGTATTATATGTTGTCTCTTGTGTGGGCCATTTTGATATGTCTTCTTGTAACCAAGAAGGTCCCTGCCACCACAACGAATTGTTGACCAGTTCATTTGCTGGGAGTCCTCTGCTAGCCATGTCCGCTGGATTTGTTCCCGAGTCCACATGATTCCATTTGTCGTTTCCGACTTTTTCGACGATTTTCGTGATACGGTGTGCTACGAAAGTTGACCACGAACATGGTGGCTTTCGTATCCATGCCAGTACGATCGTTGAATCTGTCCACAAAAAGGTTTTCGGATTCCCTAAATTAATGTTACTTGAGATGGTTTCCATCATTTCGGCGAGTAGTACGGCTCCGCATAACTCTAGTCGGGGAAGTGAAATTGTTTTTACTGGGGCTACTTTTGTCTTGGCTAAAAGTAAGTTAACCAAGACTTGATCGTCTTTTTCGACGCGAAGGTATACTGCCGCAGCATATGCTTTCTCCGATGCGTCGCAGAAACCGTGTATTTCCACATTGTCGAATGGGGAAAAATAAGTCCATCGCGGTATCCGAATATTATCAATTTCGTGATAATTTTCCATGAAATTTGTCCATTTTTCTTTTGTATTAGGTGATACATTTTCATCCCAATTTGTTCCTTCTAGCCAAATATGTTGCATAAACATTTTGGCTACAATTATTATTGGGGCAAGCCATCCCATTGGGTCAAAAAGCTTTGCAATTGCTGATAAGATTGCCCTTTTTGTTAAATTGTTGCAGTTTTCCATCGGCTTTGTGATGAAATAAAATTCGTCTTTGTGTGCGTTCCACCTGATTCCTAGTGCTTTCACTGAACTTGCGTCTTCGAATTTCAGGAAATCTTGGGATAGACGATGTTGTTTTGGGATGTCTTTCAATATTTGGTCACAATTGGCTGTCCACTTTCGAAGTGGAAACCCGGCTGATTGCAACACTTGAGAGATTTCATCTCTTGATTTAATTGCTGAGTCGATGCAGTGTCCACCAGCAAGAATGTCGTCCACGTACATACAATTTTTAAGTATGGTGGATGCTATTGGAAAGGAATCTTCTGCGTCCTTTGCCAATTGTAGTAGTGTCCTTATTGCCAGATAAGGAGCACAATTTACCCCGAATGTTACAGTCTTTAATTCGTAGAGACTGATAGGGTTGTCAGGGCTAGTACGATATACTATACTCTGATATTTTGTATGATTTGGGTGTACCATAATTTGTCGGTACATTTTCTCTATATCGCTGTTGAAGACATATTTGTAAAGTCTCCAGCGAAGTATGAGAAGAGTTAGGTCTGCTTGTAGTACTGGACCCGTGTGAAGAACATCGTTCAGGCTTACTCCGTTTGCTGTTGGGCTCGATGCGTTGAATACGACTCGAACTTTTGTTGATGTACTTTCTTCTTTGATGACTGCATGATGAGGTAGAAAATAATGGTCAGAGGAGTCTCCATTCACTTTTCTGGTCATCCTTGCCATATGTCCTAATTCCTCGTATTCGGTCACAACTCGATTGTACTCCGTTTGAAGAGAAGGGTTTTTTGCGAGGCGTGTCTCGTTACGGAAGAACTGAGAGCATGCCCTTTTGAGGGATGGCCCGAGGGATATGTTCGCAGGGAATTCTCTTTTAAATGGCAGTGAGACTGTATATTTCCCTGAGTTATCTCTCGTGGTTGTACTCCTGGGAAGTTCTTCTAATTCCCAGAAGGCTGTTAGTTGGTTATCTAACGATATGTCACTGTAATAAGAGACTATTTTGTTTTGTTGCTCTTGAGCATCTGCTCGGCCTGTGAGTATCCAGCCGAATACAGTTTCTTGTGCCAAGAGCGTACCAAGAACATCCTTCTGCAATCCGTTTAATATTATCTGAGGGTAAATGTCTCCTCCCAGAATTAGGTCCACTGGCTCGTTGACATAGAATCTTTTATCAGCCAACTCTAAGTCAGGGAATGACTGTTTTGCCATTCCACTGATTTGACAATTTGGCAGATTTCCAGTCAACTGTGGCAGGCCAAGGACGTTTACGTTCACAGAGAATAATGGGTCAATGAGGGACCGCAGCTCTATTGAACACGTCTCTTTGACCTGTGCAGAGAATGAGTTTGTTATTCCCGAAACTTGGGCCCGAATTTTCTTACATGGCAGGTTAATTCGCCGTTTTAGTCTTTCAGTCATAAACGAGCACTCTGAACCAGGGTCGATTAGAGCTCTTGCTGAAAAACTGGTATTTTTATAGTGTATATTTACACGAGCTGTGCCTAAAAGCACACCTGTGCTTGTATTGGCATGGCAAGACTGAACTTGCTTATCATTTGTTTTAGAGTTTTGTCTCTCTTGTGCCTGTTTGGAAGTTGAGGCTCTATCGTCGTCATCTGAGCTCCGACTATGCGCGGATGTCTTTGACTGACTTTTTGGTATATGCAGGAGGGTGTTATGACGATGATGACATGTCATGCAATTGTACCCATTTGTACATTTTGAAACTGTATGTCGTGAGGACAAGCAGTTCAGGCAGCTGTTGTTCTTCTTAATAAACTCCACTCGACGAGAGGGAGAAAGTTTTTTGAACTTGTCACAATTATGTAGTTTGTGACTATTTGTACGGCACATCTGGCAGAAAAAGTACTTCAAGTTTGTTTGGAAGGACCCGACCTTTTTTTGATGAGGCTCAGGGGAATGTTTGTGGGGCTGGGGTTTTGAAGTCTTTGAGGGCTGGTTACTTCTATGACCGGATACGTTTTCAACGCTAAAAACCTATCAGATAAGAATTTGTTCATATCCTCCCATTTGGATATTTCCGTCTTGTTCCCTAAAGACTGTTCCCATAGTGAAAGGCTGCTCTCGGGCAACTTTTCTGCGCACAAATATACAAAAAGTGCATCCCACAAATCAATTTTATGGCTTTTTAAGGCTGTTATACAATTATTTAATTTTAATTGTAAATCCTTAATTGATTTTCCGCAATCAGTTTCAATTGGCCTAATACTGAAGACGGTGTCTAATTGGGCCTTTACCAAACTGCGTTTATTTTCATAACGCTCATTTAAATTTTTCCACGCTATGTCAAATCCTGCATTTGTAAGTGGGGCATTGCACACAATGTCGTATGCTTCCCCTTGTGTTTTCTGGGTGAGGTGGAATAATTTTTCCACAGGGCTTAGATTTTTATTAACTATATATATGGCCGTAAACATATCTCGGACCGTAGGCCATGAGATATAATCACCCTTGAAAACTGCCATGTCGCATGGCGGAAGGCGAATTTTGTGTTCGCTGATTGGCGCACTGTCGGTCTCCTTTTTGCCCTTTGATTGGAGTTGTTCCGACAACTTGCCCATTGTAGTTAAGCATTTTAAATATGCTCCATAAGAAACTTTGTATTTTTTCTTAATGGACGCTATTTCTGCTGTTTTTCCTACAAAGTCGGCAAGGGCATCTTCATAAGCATCCCTAAACTTTTCCCATTTAATTTTTAATTCCCCCTGCTGAATTCCTAGAGAAATTATGGAATGGTCGCTTATGGGTTGCTCACTGAAGTCGGTCTCGAATTCTATAATCGATTCCGCTCTTTGTATAAATGACTCCATTTTCAATTTTATAATTTAATTGGCCGAAATCGGTAGACAGATAAAAATCAGATTAGATTTAATGTAAACCTTTGAAATAAAGAGAAATTATCGCAAAATAGAATAATTACTCACGTATTTTGTTATTTGCAATTATATTGCTAATTATTTTAAAATTTCTTTAATTTTTTATTGCAGGCTATTTACTTGCACGTGAGTGTATTTTTGCTTATGCAGTTTCGCCACCCAACAACAATGTATAAAATGTGTAACAACAACAACGTTTGTGATATTTTTTGTTTATTCGTGATTTATAAAGGAAAAGACTAGCGAAGTCTTCCTAACACAAAAAAATGGAAATGTGTGGTTATTTAAACCAAATATAATGTGCAAAAATTATTGTGCAGTAAACGAAATCTTAAACAAGTGAAAATTCAAAGATAAAAAATTGCAATGTAAAATTGCCAGTGATTTGTTTGGTTATGTGAACCAAATGTGTTGTTGTTGTTGTTGTTTATAAACAAACAAACAAACGAAATGAGTGAAGTGAGGTTAGATCAGCTGGAAAATAGTGCAGTGTAATTGGCCGATATTCTTCGAAATATTTGTACTGGCACTATTTTTCTTTAAGCTGTTTCAGCTAAATATATAATTTTGAATAAAAAAATCGAACCTCAAATTCACTTAAAAAATTTCACTTGAAAAAAAAATTTGTGCGGTTGAAAATATAACCACGTACCTTGTGTTATGTTGTTGCAGCTATGTGTTGTTGTTGTGGTGGTGATTTTCCTTAAATTGCGCTATGTAATTAGTTTGAGTGGTTGTTGTTGTTCAACTGCTGCTGCTTTTATTTGCCCGTAAATTAATATATATGAACATTAGCTTTTTTTTGTGCGGTGGACTGTATTTTTTGGCCGGTTTGTTGTTGGTAGGTCGCTGGTGCCTTCTCACGGTGAGGAAGGACCAATGTTTATACCGTCGCTCGGGAGGTATAATATCGTAATGTAAATAAATAAACAAAGAAACAAGGCAGAATGATTAGTGTTAATAATCACAATGAGTCTCTTTATTGTTTGTTAATTTATACAATAGTTTACCTTAAATGTAGTTGGTGTACGTGACAACGGCAGCAGGCAGGTCCTTTCTCTTCGATAGTGAAAAATGGAATGTTATTGGAAAATTGATCTCGGCTCTGCCGGACCGGAGATCGCACGGAGGTTTTCCACTGGATATTGGATATCCAAAGGAAAACTCTGTTACCCGTGTTTTCTTTTGTGTATGTGTGCATATATATGACAGCGTTTGTATGTATATGCAACATTATAAATATTCGCATTAGGGTGTACCTTTTGTTCATAATAAATATTTTAGGCTCCGACCTAAACATAATACACACGCTAAATATCAGCCAAATCGGTCCATAATTAGGATTTTCAGCTGTTATTACCCCGACCTCAGCTCCACCTAGCGGAATTATTTTTTAGGAAAATATTTCTTTTCATAGTAGTAATACATGTTCCGAATTTCAGCCAAATCGGACCATAAATGCGATTTTTGAAAATATAGCGACCCACGCGCCACCTATCGGAATTTTTTTTTCATAATATTGCATTGTCATCGCGACCTGAACTGTGGTGAAAATTTCAAGACCCTAGCACAACAGGAAGTTGGTTCAAAATCGAATGCAAAAATCCGGGCACAAGAACGACGAAAGCGACCTAATAAAAACATTTTAAAAAAGACTGCGAGGTGGTGATAAAATTATAACACGCATGTATGTAGTGTCGCCAAAGGATAACGAGTTATTTCATTTACGTTTGCTTCTTTTACACGTTACTGGGCCGCGATCGTTTCTAGATGTTCGCACATTTAATGGAGTCCTTTATGATACATTCGTAGAAGCATGTCATGCTCGGGGAATCGCCTCGAATGATAATGAATGGCGAGCGTGCTTGGAAGAAGCCAAACAATTTCATTCACCAAGGCAAATGCGTCACTTATTCGCAGTTATATGTGCTTTAAATAATCCAGCAAATGCATTGGCGTTGTGGAATGAATTTAAAGAACCACTTTCTGAAGATTTTCTGAGAGAAAGTGATGAATTATTGTCGTTTAATCGTGCACTACTAAAAATTGAAGATGTGCTGCTTAGTCATAATGTGACATGTCAAATCCTTGGACTGCCAGCTCCTACAATGATCCAAGATATATTAAGTAGTAATATCTCTCAGCCTGAAAATGAATTAATTTTATTTGAGGATTATTACTCAAGAGCAAATCACGAGCAACGCTCCATAATAGACCGCGTCATCCAAGAAATTCAGTCCCATAACACTGGATCTAATGTGTTCTGTGTTACTGCCCATGCAGGTTGTGGTAAAACTTTTATGCAAACTGCTTTGATTCACAGGTTGAATTCACTAAGTTTTCCATGTATTGCCACTGCCTTTAGTGGCATAGCATCTACTCTCTTGATTGGTGGAAGAACAGTCCATAACGTTTTTAAGTTACCGATTCCTGTTGTAGAAAACTCCGTTCCAAATATCACTCCGAACAGTGCTCAAGGGAGATACATAAATTCAGCTGCACTGATAATCATCGACGAACACACTTTTAATTTTGAAAGCCATAGATAGATTATTGCGTGATTTATGATCCGACGAAAGTGCTAAAAACAAACTGTTTGCTGGGAAAACAATATTGCTTTGTGGCGATTTCAGACAAATTCTACCTGTTGTTCCTCATGGATCCAGTGCAGTTTTGGTGGAAAACTGTGTTGTTAGCTGGGCTGAATTTGCATCATTTCATCATGAAACATTAACCCAAAATATGAGAGCATTACCACACGAATTGCAATTCGTAGAATTTTTAAAGCAAATTGGTGATGGTCGAGCAGTTTTTTATCCACAATTTGGAAATAATGTCATTGAAATACCGCAGCAGTTAGTGGGGAATGAAGATAACCTTATTGATGACGTATTTGGAAATATAGAAGAAAATTTATTATCAGACAGAGTTGTGAACTCTGTTATTTTGGCCGCAACTAATGAGGACTGCTCCTTGGTTAATAATGACATATTGAACCGTATACCAGGCGCTTTTAAAACATTTAATAGTTTTGATAAGGTTATTTGCGACGATGAAAGAGAGGTTATTCCACGAATAAAATTAACCTACTCTGGAACCATAATACCGTTTAGTTTTCAACGGACTCAGTTCCCAATAATACCGTCTTTTGCAATGACTATCAATAAGTCTCAAGGTCAAACCTTTGAGAAGGTCAGGATATTGTTGAAGCGCCCTGTATTTACCCATGGGCAGTTGTATGTGGCTGCAAGCAGAGTAAGGTCGTTTCACAGCTTGAAGTTTTATGTTAGCGAACATAATAATCAAGGTCACCTAGCCAACGATGGAAGGGTATTCACAAAAAATATTGTTTTTCAGGAAGTTATCAATGCAATTATATAAAGCTTTTTTAACCTCGCCTGACATTTACGACCTCAACCTCAGAGGTATGCCACAATGAACGCTTTGACGCTTCCCTTTTATTCATTTGTTTTCGTTATTTATTTATTTGCACTCAGAGTGTTTTGGCAAATTTATTAATTTAATAGAGAAAAATGTATTATTATTTCTTCCAAATTTTATTTCTTAAATTAAAGCAAAATCATCCACATCTGATTGTCAAAGCAAGCAAAATTAGAGAGTTTGCAAAATTTCAACCTTCAACTTTGAGGTTTTCCATTTGCCATGTTTCGGTTTAAACACGTATATTTAACTTATGACCTATGACCCGATATATCGCAGCTGACCAAGTACGTCGATCCAGAATTAACAAGGGTGGGGCGTAGTTCCGACTTTTTTTATGTGTCCACTTTAAATTTTGAAAGCTATAAGCAAGTTATGCTCAATCACTCTGCAACTCGCATTGTTAAAACTTAGCTGTTTTTGATTGTGTATCTTATAAACTGCATCTTATGTAGTTCCTGAAAGTGTTTTTAGTTTTTCCCAACAAAACATTTTAATTTTTTTAATATTGCTTTCGATATAACTAAAAAAGAAAACTTTTATAAAAATGAACTTAAAAAATTTAAAAGTCGAAGGGGGGTTTTTTATTGGATTACAATTTTTAAAATGGGTCGATTTGCCGCCATGCAACGCCACGCTGCCGAAAACTCCCATCGGTATACCATAGACTGCCGCTTATGCTCCCAACCACACCCGATCCGCCTATGCCGCGTATTTAGGTCCATGCAACCCGAGCAGCGTTTATACGAAGCAATCCGCGGACGCTTCTGCGCAACTGCTTGGGGATGGATCACCGTTCCGACGTCTGCCCAAGTCACGGACGATGCAGATATTGCGCCAAAAAGCACCACTCTACGCTCCACATAACGCAAGTTGATGACAATCAACTGCTAAGTGAAGCCCGCAGTAAGCCATGGAGTCAATTAGAATCACGACTCTATCTCGCTCTACGCATCGGATTCTGGAACGGAGACATGGCTTCGTCCAGCTAGGGAGAACCGTAAAGTGGAGGAGTCTGGAGCGGAGACTAGGTCTCTTCGCCCGGCAGCCACTTACAAAAAAAACCAATCCTTCCGACCTCTACTGCATCACGAGAGGAAACTGCTCCAGCGATCCCAAATGGCATCAAAATGCAACGGACACAGAGCGGAGACACGGCCTCTTCGCCTGCACTCCGAATGCACCCTCAACAATACAAAAGCCCGACATGACTCACGCGATCGCAGAGCGGAAACTAGATCTTCTCGGCATACTTACAGCGAGCAGCGCCTTATATATAGGTCTCACCACCGGCCCACCTCGACTTTTAGAAGTGGACTCACGGCAACGCTAGCAGAAACTGCTCTACTTAGTCTCACCGTGGCGATTCCGCCAACCGCAGTCATCAGATTGGAAACGGGAGGGAAACTGCAACATGTACGCGCCCTCATAGACGCCTGTGCCCCGACGACCCTCATCGAGGCAGATCTAGCGAAAAAATTACGCATTCGAACTGGCATCATCGGCGGATATGTGGGATGTTTGCTTCGCATCCGAGGCAAACACGGACAAAATAAACAAATCACAACACAGACGACCGTGGTAGAGAGCCTCCGACGGATGGCCCCACGTATCAGCGTAGACAGCGCTATCGCGACACCCTATGTCCATATACAGTTAGCTGACTAAAATTTCCAAAAATTGTGCACGCCATAACTGTAAAAACACATAGAAATAGTAAAGTAGGTACAAAACTGATAATATGAAAGATGTACCTAAAAGTAAAAGTTAAGAAAACGAAAGAAGTAAATTAAAAAAGTTATTACTTAAGCCTTTTTTGGCTCTCCTGACGAATTTTAATTTTGTGACTTAAAACGTTATTCCCGACGATGCTTCAATTGCCTACCTCATGGGTGGTGTGGAAATGGCAAGACCTTTACTTTAGTACTAACTCACCAATTTACTTTTTCTGGCAAATGTTTCGTTTGTTGGTTAGGGTCTTTGTGGATTAAATTAACGATATAAGCGAGCTAAACTCATCTTCGCGCACGTGATCGTGAGTAAGTGGAGCCTTATATAAAGTACGCAAAGTCAAATAGTTCCAAATGCGGGGGTTTTGTGTCCGCACATATTTGACAGCGAGATGAAAAAATAAGCATATTGCGACCTTTAGGGCCGTTTTCACGACTAGCCGTCAACTTTAACGCTCAATATAAATTTATCAGCCAGTTGGTTGTTTGAATGGTAATTTTAATTGAAGTAACTGCCTTCAACTGTTTGAACAGTCATATATTTGTCAATTTTAAACAAACTAGGTCCCACCAACTTGTAGGAAACAAATCAAGCAGCACACTATACGTTGGAAGATAAGCTCGGCAAAAATCTCGTTAGAGGTTATGGCAACCTTTTGGTATATAACTGCCATTTTTTTACGTTGCGGCATAAACTTGAGTTTATTGACAACAACCATATAAATTAACTCTAACAATGCTCCTTTAACTCGGGTTCATGGCCCAGCATGAAAGCAATCTTACTTTGACTCTTTTTGATTTAAAATAAGACTTACTTTTATCTATATATGCATATGTATGTGGAACCGGAACTCCGCAGTGGACGATTAACTTAACCTTAAGTAACCTTAATTTACCTTACCTAAAAATACAACCCTAACGCCCGACTAGTATTTGATTAGTATAAAACTATTTAAGTTGACTGCAGGGCAATTTTTGGCTATTTCTTTTTTCTCTTGTAATTCACATGTGCTTTTACGTGTTTGGGTAAATACAAAATATGAATCTAATGTATATATGATCTAGTATGTCCACTGCTATATTTTTGGTGTATATAAAGGCACCGGTAAAATCAACAATCTCGTACTGTTGTCCTGAAGTTGACCAAATTCTGTTGATTTGACCAGCAGTGGACGACTAACTTAACCTTAATTTACCTTACCTAAAAATACAACCCTAAAGCCCCAATTACATAAAACTTTGTGAAACTTTGACAAATGCGCGCCTTGTTTTTGAGCATTTGCTAAAATTCGCTTCGCTTTACGTTCAAAAAACTTTGTATGAAAGTGGATCCTACAAAGTTTAATGCAATTGGACCTTTTCCTATATAATCAAACTTGACGAGCGCGCAACTTGAAAGGAGCCATTGCAAGTTGAATTCAATAATTAAATTAAAAATACAATAAACTACATAATTTAAAAAATATAGAAAAAAAAATTGTGTTGACGTTACCGAGAATCGAACTCAGAACCCTTAGCTCATTTTTGGCTGGTATAATGCTGATGCAGAGGCTGACTAGTATACCAATTGGTATGGTGCTGATGCAGAAGAGGCCAATTGCTTCTCTTGTAACTGTTCCTTTTTTTTCTTGTAATTCACAGATGCTTTTTCGTGCTTGGGTAAATACAAATAGTCGCGGCTTTTTAAAGAATAAACTGGTATATTGCTGATATAGAGGCTGACTATGATACTGGTGCATAGACCGACTAGTATACCAACTGGAATGAATATCAAATTCCTGGACTAGTATGACAAGTGGTACGATCTGAATGGGCATATTGATTAGTAGTCCTGGCGCATAGGCTGAGCAGTATGTCAACTGGTATGAATCTGATGTATATATGAACTAGTATGTTCACTGGTAAGATTCTGATGCATATATGAACTGGTATGTCAAATTGTATAATTCTGATGCAAATATGAACTAGTATTTCAACTGATATGATTATGATGCATAAATGAACTGGTATGATTCTGATGCATAAATGAACTACTATGTCAACTGGTATGATTCTGATGCATGAATGAACTACTATGTCAACTGGTATGATTCTGACGCATATATGATATAGTATGACAACTGGTATGATTCTGATGTTTTTTTAACTAGTATTTCAACTGGTATGATTCTGATGCATATATGAACTAGTATTGCAACTGGTATGTCGACTGGTACATCCCTGATGCAGGGGCTGACTACTCAGCCAATTGGTATGGTGCAGATGCAGAGGAGGACAATTGCCACCTCGTAGGACATCGCCGTGTTAAGAATACCATTTGCTAATATGGAAAAATTACAGAACTCGAAATAGTTGAGGCCGTTTGGATGACTGGTATTTGATTAGTATTAACCTAGTTAAGTTGACTGCAGGGAAATAGTGTCAATTGACAATATTTCCATTTGTAATGCGACAACAAAATTTTAAAATGCAAGGACACATTTCATCTTAGGCGCCATTATGACGTTCGTTATCCTGATCTTCAGTTATTAAGAGGTTTTTGTTTATTTATTGGCAAAAGAACTTAAAAAAAAAACAAATATGTAGGTAAGGGTGCATCGACAAAGCAAATGTTTGATCATGAAATGGCGTTAGGCGTCAAAAGTTGGGGCCTGCAATTTAAAAACGATTATGTCATTTGACATTTTTCGAAAAAATTTGTTTTATTACTCCCGCAACCCTTTTGAAAATATATTAAAAAGAATTGATTAATTTTCAATATAGTCAATATAGTCCTTCAGTTTTTGAGATATCTCGCTGAAATTTTACATGCGGACGCCATTTTATAATATGTTAATCATTTGTAGGGTTGCCAGATTTCGAAGCAGCAATATCAGTACATTGAGGTTGGAGATCAGTAGAAAATCAGTACACAAATTTCACAGTCAGAAGCAGTCACTCACTACAGGAAATTACAGGAAAGTTACCGAACGCTACTTTTCTGACTGGTGAGAGCAGAAAAAGACAATAAATTGAGCTCTATCCAGTCAGAGAGTTGCAAGTTTTAATCAGAAGATTTTTTGCTGACTACTGTTGAATACTTTTGGTAAAACTGTCAAACGGTCAGCTGTTTAGTAATTTACTTCCCTTCAGGAACAGTGTCTCTAATTTCAGGCAACATTTGTATCAGAAGGCGATCCCGTACCCACTGGTGTTGCTCTCGCACTGAGAGCGGATTTTTTATTTTGACAGTTTTACTAGTTTTGGTCAGAAAAGTAAAGGATCACAGCTAATGTTTAATTTTTGACGCAGAGTTCAAAACAGTTGTAAAACATATTTTTTTTTATTTATTAATCTATATTAACAAATTTATCAAGAACACAGAATGGTGAAGTAAATGCTGCAACTTTACCAATTTTAAGCCAATTGGAGTTTTTCGTCTCCATTATCAAGTGAAAGATTTTTCAAATCAATTTGAAAATTTCAAGTTAAAAAAAATTTACAAATAGTTTTTTATTTTATGTACATACATATTTGCATTTCACTTTTAAACTTAAAAGATTCATAAATATTCGTTCTTGAAGTTTATAAAAAAATTCCTTTAAACTTTAAAATAAATTGATACTGGGAAGACTTAAATATGCATGTTACATACATTCATATCGCTGGCTTCGTGAGCAAATGTCGACGATAGTACAGTTAAAAATCCTCGTTTTGCATTAAAATCTCATTTAAAAAAAAATGGACTTACGACATTTGCTCACGAAGCCAGCGATATCGCTTTTTACAGAAAGTAAGCTTCAAGTTATTCTTAAAAATATTTACAGAGAGTTTCTGGGACTGCTTAACGAAAAAACATAAAACAACTCACAACATATGTAAGAATAAAAATGTTCTATAAATTGGGTAGTTAACGAAATAATAAATATAATATAATATATGTAAATGAGACTGGGCCAAAAATAAAAAAAATTCGTTTTTGTTAAAAAATTATATTGATTTTCTTTTTAATCGCTAGTTAAGATTTTACAGACTTTACCTCATATTTGGTATAAAAACGACAAACCATTGCACAATAACTCGAGAAAAAATATATATATCGAAAAATATATATATCGATTTCAATAACCACGCCCACTTTTTATATTTGGAATTTTTTGAAAATACTTTTTTAATAATTTGAGTATGCAGTTTTATATAGGCCATGCAATTTTAGTACAATAAAGTGCAAATTTTAAAAAGCTAACTATTACGGTTGATTTTTAATAATTTATTTTCGTTCACATCCTCGTATAGGGGACCATTTTTAACTTTTTTTTTAACTTTTTCAAAATTTTCAAATGATATTTTTTTTATTTAAGATAGCTCCTAAACATATTTTGAGGAAGATTTTTCCGTTTAAAGTGTGCCAACTAGAGCAGGATAATATTGCAATTTCCCCACACTTTGCCCACTAAAAAAAAATGTAAAGAAACCAAAATTCAAAAATCAGGTTAAAGTACACTCTTGCAAATCTCAAAATCTTTCGTTTAAAAAAATGTATGTTCAAATCGGATGAAAAATAAAGGCTTTAATGAATTTAGAACAGTAAATTTCAATTATTGACCTATGTGGACCGTTATCTCAGCACATACAAAAAAGCGCATATTTGCGCATTAACAGAGGAAAGTAGATACCCCAGGGAATACTTGAAAAAAAAAAAAATTTTATATCTAGCGGCGATCGGGTGGGACCGTACTCGGCGTGGCCTCCTTATTGTAAAAATTTTAAAAATTTCTATAAATAAAGGGGAGCTTTTTTTATATCTGCCTTATTTTAAGCCGGAATCGGTGCAAACTAAATCAGTACGGTGTCCACTAAAGGCTTGAACATAAAATGCGGATTTATTTTTACACACATATGTGTATTTCGCTATTTGCTAGCCGTATCGACCATGTGTAAGAGTAGGTCGCCTCCCCGTTGGTGCACCCTGGGTAACGCTAAATGACCTATATGGCTAGTTTCTTGTATTGCCGGTTCTACGAGAACGGTACCAGTACTTGTGCTGTACCCATCGTGCCGAAACGACCCGGGCCGATTTCTTATATCGACCCGGCCAAGAGCAATACACTCGGGGTGACCCTGTCTGACATTTAGGCAGGGCTACACCTCGCTACAACAACAACAACAACCATGCGAAAAAATTATTGATATACCTGAGTAGTTGCCCTTTATATATTATTCTAATATCGGTCTAACTAGTGTGGTAAAAAGAGTCTTCGTAACATAAGGGTCTTTAAGTTCCTTTGACGACCTTTTCACAAAAGCTAAAACACCTCTTATTAACCCTTATTAACTGTTGCCCCAATATGAGAACCAAAACTAATCTTGGGGTTCATAGTCACACCCAAGTCAACAAAAACATTAACGTATTCAAGATTGTGGTTATTGATTGTATAAGAAGCTGGCTGTAGATCCCTACGTGAAAAACACATGGACTTAATTTTTTTCAGATTGAGCGGCATATTGTTAGCGTTGCACCAAGTTACTTAGTAGTCTAAATCAATTTGAAGCAAAGAACGTTCTACTATTGATGCGTATGACTTAAATAATTTAACATCGTCAGCATACATCAAGATATTCGAATACTTTATTGTTGTACAGATATCATTGATAAAAAGCAAAACCCGAACCGGGCCAGCATCTTGGAACACCAGAGGAGACATCGATGACATTTGAAAGGGTATTATTAAAGGTAACTCTTTGTGTTCTCCCACAGAGATAGGAGGATATCCAGAGGAGACATCGATGACATTTGAAAGGGTATTATTAAAGGTAACTCTTTGTGTTCTCCCACAGAGATAAGAGGATATCCAACGGGTGAGAGCGGGATGAAAGCCAACCAGGTAAAGTTTATGAATAAGTAAAGAGTGGCTTTACTAAAGTCGGTGTATATAACGTCGGTGTGGAGATTATCTCTAAACCAAGCATCGGCGCCCCATAGATCTTAAGATCAGTCAAACAAGTTGGATTCATCACACAGACATGTTGCGCTCTTTGTTTACCAAATGATTTAGTCGTCGCTGGGCAAGGGGCGAAACCACATCGCGTGGTGGTGTCGCTTGTTTGGTCAGCGAATGTTAAAAATATAGTTCGGACGATCACAGCGCGTGTATAAGCGTTCTCACTTATACACCTGCATTTAAAAATCTGCCGACCCATGCTCTAAACCCATTCGAGACGTGCGTAGTGAATTCAAGTAAATTAGTTGTGGTCGATTTACCCTTACAAAAACCGTGCTGAGAGTTAGCAATCAGTATTGATAATGAAAATGAAAGGTGATTGGTGACGATAGCTTCAAAAATTTTTGGAATGGTAGAGCTTCGCTATTTCGCGATAGTTTAGTGTAGATGTTTTACTCCCACTTTTATAGAGAGGTATTAGAAAAGAATCTTTCCATGAAGCCGGGAAACGCGGCAGTATAGAGGAAGATTAAACAAATCGGTCAGGGGCAGGTATATGTGTTCTGCACACTTTTTAAGAAAACATGTCGGGATTAAATCAGGGCCAGACTTGGTTGACTCCTTTAAGGATTTTAGATGTAACAAAACATCTCCTGGATCTATACTAGGAACATGAATTTAGTTACATGAATGTGGACGATATGGGTATACAATTTGTGGTGAATTAGTTTCGGAAGAGTAATTAGACTTAAAAAATTGAGCAAAGAAATGAGCAATCTCTAGATCATCGCTGGATATGTTATCATTAAATTTCATTGTGTTATGCTCTGTGTTTAGAGTTTACGAAACCATAAAATGACTTACGATTGGATATAATGTTCTGTTTAGTGGCCGCCGTGGTGTAGCGGTTAAGTGTTCGGCCTTCTACACCAAGTCGTGGCGGTTCGATGCCCGGCAAAAGTAACATCAAAATTATTTAGAAAAAGAATTTTTCTAAAACGGGGTCGCCCCTCGGCAGTAGTTTGGCAAACTCTCCGGGTGTATTTCTGCCATGAGAAGCTTCTCAGCAAAAAATTCATTTGCTTTGCAAGTGCCGTTCGGAGTCGGCAAAAAACTGTAGGACCCGCCAACTTGTAGGAAAAACTCAAAAATCAACACACCACAAGTTGGAAAGAGAAGCTCGGCTAAAAATCTCGTTAGAGGTTATGATGATAACCTGTAGGTATATCGCCGCCATTAGTTTTTTTTTTTTTTTTTTAGTTTTAAATAAGTAATCATTGTAACATTTTTTGTTTAATTCTAAATATTTATGACGCAAAATAGAGTACTTAAGATAATCTTAGGGTAAACCGGTTTTCTCGTATAATTTAAAAATTCGAGACTTCTTATTTTTTTAAGTTTTTAGCTCTTTAGTGAACCAAGCTTGCGTTGGTTCATTTCAAAAATAGTTAGGTACATATTTTTCAAAATATTATAGTAATTTTTTTCACCTTTCTTAAAAAGAATCAATATAATTTTTGAAAAAAAACCAAACTTTTTTTGGCCCATTCTAATGTAAATGTTTTTATTCACTTCAGGTTTTTTTTAGAGATCAAATGTCATATTTATATCGCATGTAAGTTAATTAATATACTCTAGTTTATTTTTATTTTATATCGTAGAAGAATGGGTTTTATTTAAATTTCTTTGTTTTAATTAAAATAAGTTTGTTTGTCCTACAGCTGTTCGCGGGCAGTAAAAGGCCTATTAGTTTTGTCAGCTGTATATATCAGTTTTTTTGTATGGATCTGTATCCAAGTCAAGGAGATGGTAGAAATATAGAAATCAGTACTTTTTTTTAAAAATCTGTACGCGAAAGTCAGTACGAATTCCGCAATATCAGTACAAAAGCTTACTGATTTTATTTTATTGAAAAATCAGTACTTTAGAACGACGTCAGTACATGTACTGTCAAAATCAGTACGAATTGCAACCCTAATCATTTGACGGAACCAACAAGATAGGACCAATATAGAATATAGCCCCGATACTATCGATTGTTTCGATAAACTGGTTTGGGACTATATCTCCTCCAATTTCATAGCTAGGAACGTACAATTTTGCATATTTTGCACCTATTACATATACAATATGGACGATCGAGCTATAACTCCTTTTTGTAAACATCCCCGAACCCCCTCTACACAAATAAATTATAACACTATTTTATTCAAAGCGAATGCAAAACATTATTTAGTTAAAAAAGGAAAAAGAAAAACAAACAACAACCTATCTGTATCTACGTATTTTACTATTGGAATAAAAACTCCTTTTTTGTATTGAAATGTGGCATGCGGGACCTGGAAAAAATGGTGTTCCTTTTTTTCATCGGTTACTTTCATGGAAGCCTATGTATCAAATTAAACAGTCCGTTCTACCGTTTGAGTGTGGCATGGAAACTTTACAATATTCTTAAAAATAGGCGATTCCAATTAAAAAATTAAAAGTACTATTTTTTGCGAAAACCCCAACTTTTGGTGTCTGTTACGATGAACGGGTTTCGGGCTATAACTCCATTTTGCAATATTTTTACTTATTACCTATGTAAAATGGAAATATTGTACGTTCGTAGCTATTAAATTGTACGTTCGTAGCTATTAAATTGGAGAAGATATAGTCCCAAACCAGTTTATCGTATGGAGGCTTTATGCTATATTGGCCCTATCTTGTTGGATCCGCCAAATGATTAACATATTATAAAATGGCGTCGGTTTGCCAAATTTCAGCGAGATATCTCAAAAACTGAAGGACTATTTTTAAAATTAATCAATTCTTTTTAATATTTTTTAAAGGGGTTGCGGGCGTAATAAAACTATTTTTTTCGAAAAATGCCACATAACACAATCGTTTTTAAATTGCAAGCCCCAACTTTGGACGCCTAACGCGTTCCCATATTCCGAAAAAAAACCCGAAATCGACTAATTGTCGATGAACTCTAATGTACGTAACGTGTGCCTATTGGTTGAAAAAATCTAATTTTGACAGAGCGATGGTAAATTTTTACAGTTGTCGTGGTGAATATGAACGTTATCGACAACCAATAATGTGAGCACAGGGATGCATGTGCTGTTAACATTCATATTATTTCACATAAATTTATGTTCACACTAAGGCATCGAATCCCGGAGCTTTTTGGCAATCCCGGGATTTCGGGATTTGAAAATGACAATCCCGGGATCCCGGGACTTTTCGGGATTACTTAAGAGACGTTACCTTTGAAATTTTGTTTAAAAAACATACACATATGAGTACTTTAAGACATAAAATTTATTTCATTTCAATGTTTTGTAGAACAAATTAAAGCTTATTGAACTAAATTTTTGAAAAAAAAAGATTGGTATTGTATACTTTAACACGTATGTTATATAAATTTAATAAAAATACATATTTATTTCAAAAAGTATTTTTAAAAGACTAAAGCGTCTAAAGTATCATCTGAAAGATTGGATCTCAACTTGTTACATATATAACTAGCAGTTGAGAAACATCTTTCAGACTCCACACTTGCAGGGGAGACTGTTAATAGTGTAGCATGACAGCTAAGCAAAATAAAATGTCCACAGTTCAATATACTTCTGGCAATAACTAGGCCAAAGTATTCAAATCAATTTAGCTTACGCTGCACTTCTCCAATAACATAAACTCCATTGAACCCATATATATGTTTGTATGCATGCACAATAACGTAGAGTCATAAGCATGACTAACAACTTAGAAATGTAAGTTTGTAAATTAGATTACTCATAAGGTAGATTGTAAGCATATAAAAGACGGCGATAAGCCGAAATAAAGTCATTCGTGGTCTAAGACGCAATCTTGAATCTAATCGTGCATTTTAATGTTCGGGACAAAGCGGCTGAGGAGCTAAGATAGTACCTAACCTCCTTTAAACTTTACATGGCGATCCTGCCAGTTTAATTCACTACCTCAAAGCTAGATCCTGCAAAGCTAGATCCTACAAAGCTAGATCCTACAAAGCTAGATCCTGCAAAGCCAGATCCTGCCAGCCCAAACCTAGATCCTCCCAGCTCAAATCTAGATCCTGCCAGCTCAATCTAGAACCTGCCAGTTCATTATGCTATTTCATGGAAAACTTTCACATAAGAAATTGAGTAAATTAATCAGTTTTTTAACCATTTTTAAAAATTACTCGAGTAATGCTCGTTTTGATTACTCATAATTTTGATTAATCAAGTAATCGATTAACTGAATAAAGGCACAGCCCTAAAAATAATGTGCAGAACTATAGCGAATAATTAATATCAGTCGCGGGCAGCAAAAGAAGGAGCTGATAACCAAATTAAAAGATATGCGCAAAAATGGGTGGAACCCAGCAACAGCAACAACGCAGAACCACCAACAGGAAAATTAGGAAATTTATAGTAAATTTTAATTTAATTTAAGTAAAAAATGAAAAAATTAAAAATATATAATTTTAATTATAAACATATTCCACTTTGAAATGGTCAGGAAACCAAAGTAGTTCAATTAAAATCCTATTGATAGGGACGAAACTAAGCTAATAAAAATACAAAAAAAATAAAAAAATTGTTTATCATTAAATTAAATAACAAGAACTAACAATAAGGAAAATTGTTTTTCTCATTCACATTTTTAATTTAACACGGTAATATTAAAAATTTTTTCACAGGTTAAAGGAAGATTTTTTTTTACATAAAAATGACTTGGTGGAAAATTGCACTAAACGGCATATTAATAGGAATAGCGGGATACGAAGAAGGAAAAGAAAATTCAGGTGAAAACACCTCCGATACCAAAATAGTTAAATACGAACGTAGAAGAAGTTTCCGATAAGTGGTTGACCGCGTTTGCATGCATAGTTACATGTTTAATTGTCTTGATAAAAAATTATATCAAAAATAAATTGAGACAATTAAACAATGTACAACAACGTGTATAATTTTCCCAATAAAAAGTAACTACTTCCCAAAAATGCCAAAAGTTTTCATCCAGAAATGAATCGATGGAAAGAAATCCATGACACATTACTGGAAGAAAAAATTAATTGTTTCTACATTCTTATGATTTACTAATAAGAATGTATAAACAAGAGCACTCCCATAACAAAAGAAACTATAGTAAAACATTTGAACATAATCTTGGAAGCCCTTAATAATACTAGACAGGTGATCAATGCAGCAAATCGCATACTTACCATAGAACACCAAAAAGAAGCATATCAATTTTTCACTGCCGTACGAGATAAGCTCGTATCTTCAGTAGCTAGACACAATATAGAAGTAACAATACCAACCACATTAGAGGAAAACCTCCAAGTTGATTTTGACGTACTTCTATCAGAAAATGTTCGAAGCCGGACTCCATCACCCTCTTTAAGTCAAGGGGAAGATACCAGTAAAGTAAACATCCCAATCATAAACGTCACAATGGTACAAACAGTAGTCGAATTAATTAAAACTGCCAGAGTTTGATGGGAAGCCAGAAAACTTACACAGTTTATTAGATGCCCTCGATATACTTGATCAAATCAAGGATGAGCACGAACTTTTAGCAATAACAATGATAAAGACCAAACGAAAAGGAACGGCAAGAAATTTTATCAGTAATGAAAACACGATTGGACAAATAAAAACAAAGTTCAAAAGCGTGATAAAAGGTGAATCAGTAGAGGTTTTAACCGCTAAACTCCTAAACGTTCAACAACGTAGCAAAACCGCTAACCAATACACTGCGGAAATAGAAAAAATTACCAGATCGCTAGAAGGAGCATATATCTCGGATGGAGTAAACCCAGACTTAGCCACGAGATATTCAACACAAGCAGCAGTTAAAGCCATGTGTAAAAACTGCTCCAATGACAAGGTCAAGATGATCATGGAAGCAGGAACGTTCTCAACAATGAACGATGCAATCTCAAAACTCACTAACAGTTGTACCGAAGCCACTGGCAGCTCAAACACGATCTTAAATGTACGACAGCAAGGTCAGTACAGGAGTATATAGCCGGTAAAGAAAATCATATCGCGGATGCATTATCCCGCATAACTATTACAAATTTAAAAGATATGTCAGTGGAAGCAAGCAAAATATTTAAAATAACAACAAGATCAGCAGCTAAAAAGACCAGAGATAAAACTGAAATTAAAGAAAGTCACAAAGAGGACCCCAAAATTTACGAAGCGCTAAATAAATTTGAAGTAAAAAGACATGTCGAGCTCGTTTTCAATCCTCCAAAATTATATTTCAAAAAAGGAAAGAAAATGTGTAGCAATTTTGATACAAGCAACCTAATTGTTGACGATAAGATTGACTTAGGACAATTCTTTACCAGGCTCGAACGAGAAGCCGGCAATTTAGGACTTGTACAAATACGGTTGTCCTTAGGGGACAAATTGTTTAAAAGTAATTATACCGCAGTAGGCAAATTTATAGAAATGGGTAATAAAGTTCTCAAAACGCTAACAATCGCGCTAACTCCAGAAGTTATATACGTGACAAATCCCGGGAAAATTAAAGAAATTCTGCACAAATATCATGACGATCCTATTAGTGGTGGCCACCCAGGAATAAATCGCATGATAGATACAATCAAGCAGAAGTATAGCTGGCTGAATATGAAAAACGACATATGAAAACACATAAAAAACTGCATCCACTGCAAGAAAAATAAGACCAATAAGCATATAAAAGAACCAATGACAATAACGGAGACACCTCCGAAGGCATTTGATATTGTACAAATCGATACAGTCGGACCATTACCGAAATCGATAAATGGAAACGAATATGCAGTTACCATCATATGTGATCTAACCAAATACTTGGTAGCGATCCCAGTTCCAAGCAAAGGCGCAGCAACAGTCGCTAAAGCCGTGTTCGAAAACGTCATTTTGATTTATGGACGTATGAATACAATAATGACAGACATGGCCACAGAATATAAAAACAACTTATTCAAAGAACTGTGTAAATTATTAAAAATTGAACATACAACTTCAACACCGTATCATCGCCAATCCCTGGGTACTGTAGAACGCAGTCACCGGACATTCAATGAATATATACGTTCATACATATCCAGTGACAAAGACGATTGGGATGAATACCTCAGGTATTTCACGTATTGTTACAATACAACGCCATCGACCACACATAAATATTGTCCATTTGAATTAATACTTGGGAAAAACCCACCGAATTATGAATTTTTAAAAGAAAATAAATTCAGCCCGTTATACAACCACGAAGCTTATGACAAAGAAGTAAAGTATGGGCTTCAAACAGCACAACAGAGAGCTAGGAAATTAGTCCAAGGGGCTAAAGAAAAACCAAAATTAAATTATGATAAAAGTAGGTATAGTAACTCCGGTTTTACATTTCTCAAGTATTGCTTTCAACTCTGCTGGCGTTCTCTTTTGTGTTTTCTATTCGTCTCTACACTTGTCAATTTTTCTTGAAAGCAATTATGAAACAAAATATGGGGGTACAAGGAGGAGTGAAAGAGATAGCAAGAAAAACTTGAAACGAGTTGACGGTACGCTTTCAAGTGTACTCTTCCCCTCGCTTCTCACCCCCTTCGCCTATGTCGCGGCAGAATTGAATTCAAGACTTGAATAATGTAAAAGGGGTATAAGGAAGTAATCATAGGAGATTTAGTATTAGTTAGAGAAGAGGCCTCCGATAAGTTAGAAAATAGATATAAAGGATACTACAAAGTTAAATATATCGATGAGAACAACAATTTTACTTTAATACCGCATAGTTTAGGAAATAGCAATAAAAACACTAAAGAAATTAGAATTAATAAGAATAGACTTAAAGCAATGTAACTACACTAATAATAACAAAAAAACACAACCAAAAAATTAACACTCATCTATCCATTTTGATAAACAGTCACGCAAACAAAATACAACATATCATGTCCAAAATACACAAAAAAAAAAACTTAAACCAGTCAGTACAATAAATACACAGGTGAAACGAATGTAAACAAAATAAAGTAAGAAAACCTTTTTCCGAGTGCATAACAATAAACGATAAGCTAAGTGGGTCAAACATTTTATTACCTAATAATTAACTGTTACTCAATAAGTCATTGAATAGAATACTCATACATTAACCAAAATGTATGAGCATTCTTTTAAAGAGAGGAGGTGTAGCATGACAGCTAAGCAAAATAAAATGTCCACAGTTCAATATACTTCTGGCAATAACTAGGCCAAAGTATTCAAATCAATTTAGCTTACGCTGCACTTCTCCAATAACATAAACTCCATTGAACCCATTTATATGATTGTATGCATGCCCAATAACGTAGAGTCATAAGCATGACTAACAACTTAGAAATGTAAGTTTGTAAATTAGATTACTCATAAGGTAGATTGTAAGCATATAAAAGACACGATAAGCCGAAATAAAGTCATTCTTGGTCTAAGACGCAATCTTATTGTTTTACTTATTCCTTGAATCTAGTCGTGCATTTAATGCTCGGAACAAAGCGGCTGAGGAGCTAAGATAGTACCTAACCTCCTTTAAACTTTACAATAGCATATAATATACCATTTGTAAATGTACTCCACGAGATCCGCCAGATAGAAAAATGTCTATTTCCTTTGAAATAATATCGCTGACATTTAGAACTATTGAAGAGCGTTGTACGTTATCAGACCTAGAGCACCTTTCAAGGTAGTTTACTTTCTAAGCAATGACTTTCATCTTCATCTAAATTTGCCACTTCGGAAAATTCATCATCTTCAAGGCGCCTTGAAGCAAACCGTTCTATTTTAACTATTTCTCTTTTTATTAATAATAAATTAAATTGACATAGATCATCAAGCTCCGAAGGCAAATTTGGATTTGTTAAAAACCTGAAAATTGAGGAGTAAATATTTCTACGCTGTATAATTCGACTTTTCAACGTCTTTAAAAACTCCTTTCCAAAAAAGGTGTTTGCCTCCGAAACTTCTTTTAGCATAAATGACATTGCAGCATCCGTTTTACAAAAATTCATGTCGGAACGGCACAGAGCTTCCACAGTTAATTGGATACATAAAACATCTAAAATTTGTTGCATGCCACTTATAGGTATCCTTGTGAGACACTGAATTCATTTTAAGATCAATAAGAGTTTTCTTAATGGACGTTTTAACCAACATAAAACGTTCAAGCAAGCAGATCATCAGCGAGTCTTGCAATCAATTATTAGCTTCAGCTTTTTGCCATGGTCTGCTTTTATATATTTTTGCACGGACGTGTTTTGTTCGCTCCCCTACTTTTTTAATTAAAATTGTTTGAAAGTGACTTTAATAATTGCTATTGCACTCAGTTGGATGCTACCAATTATTGCATTAAATATGAGATAGTGAATCTTACTCTTGTGGCAATAATAATCTCTTGTGTCAATACAATAATTAAAAAATCGAATTTCTATTATACGCAAAATTCGCATAAATCAACAACAATGCCTTGTGTATGCGGGCATGGAGTTCTTAGAAATCAACCGAAATTAGAGAAGGTGCAATGTGCAAAGTGTAATGAACTCTTCCCGCAAATTGCGTTGGTATTCGTCCGGCAGAAGTCGAATTTTTGCGAAGTTCAGAGCAACCTTTTGTTTGCAAAACTTGTGCTGCCAAGCGTCGTAACTCCCTCGGTTCACCTCCTCCACATGTTGCAAAGGAGAAAACGTCTAATGTTGTTAGTGCCATTACAACTAATTCTTCCTCTTCCAATACTCAGACTTCTCAAAAATCGAAGTCTGATGACTCTGCCAATCACTGTGCTCATTCTCTTAATAATGCTGACACCGAACAAATAACATTAAAATCGTTAATAGTTTCTCTTCAAGCTGACAATGCTCGTGTGATCAAGTTGGTGTCCGAACTAAAAGAAGCTAAGAACAAGTTGGTGTTGGAATCTGTAAACTTCAATTCCACTCTAAAAGGAATTGAAAACATACTGGCTGATAAAGACAACAAGATTGCTGCTCTCACCGCAGAAGTAAAGAGTCTGTGGGGGTATGAACTTGCCACACATATATATTCATTGGATTGTTCAGCGTGTTCCCACACTATTCCCCCCTAAATGAGGGCTTCTTGAAGTCGAATTTATTTCTGGTGCATTTGTAACCGCTTGCTGCTGATGTGGTAGGCTCGTTGATGTTGCTGGTTGCAGTGGTACACTGGATTGGACCAACGCTCTTCTTTGTGGCACGTTTCCAAAAATATCGTTGGTAGCTAAATGCGCCGGTTTGATGCGATCTATATTTAAATTGACCTCTCGTCCATTCAAGTCGATTGTGAAAACCCTGTTGTCGATGCGTCTTACTATTTTGTGTGGGCCTGAGTACGGCTGATCAAGTGGTCGTTTAGTTGCATCGATCCTCAGAAATACGTGCGTACAACTTGCCAAATCCTTGAAACAAAATGTCTTCTGTTTATTGTGATGCGCTGTAGGTGCAGGTCTGTGTTTGCGCATATACGAACGGAATTCGTCTAGAAATGTGTGTGGGTCTATTGGTGGTTCGGTGTTCGTGAAAAACTCACCCGGTACTTTCAATGTAGATCCATACAGGTACTCTGCTGGTGATGCTTTGAGGTCTTCTTTGTAGCATGTTCTGAGGCCTAGGAGAACGGTTGGTAATGCTAACGTCCACTGCGGAATTTGGTGGCACATTATAGCGGCCTTGAATGTGCGGTGCCATCTTTCGACTAGGCCATTAGAAGCTGGGTGGTAAGCTGTGGTACTGATTCGCTTACCTCCAATCATCTGTGATAGTGCTGTGAACAGTGCGCTCTCGAATTGCGACCCTTGATCTGTAGTTAGTAACTTGGGACATCCAAAGCGTGATATCCAATGTGTGTAGAATGTGCAGGCGACGGTTTTGGCTGTAATGTCTCTAATCGGAATGGCTTCCGGCCACTTAGTGAAACGGTCAATCGCTGTAAGGCAATACCTGAACCCTTGCGACTCTGGCAATGGTCCAACCAAATCCAGGTGTACGTGGTCAAATCTCTCGTCGGGTTCTGGGAATGCTGCAGGTTTTGCGTGAACGTGGCGTCCAATTTTGGAACGTTGACAAGGGATGCAGTCTCTCGCCCACTGGGTAACGTCCTTGTTCATTGACGGCCAGACATATCGTTGAGCGATGATTTTGACCGTGGCCCTACCGATAGGATGTGCCAAGTTATGGAGCGCTTCATATACCTTGCGACGTAATTCAAATAGAACGAATGGGCGGATGTTGTTGATGGATACATCACAGTAAACAGCTTGTCCGTCAAGCCCGAAGGTTAGTTTTTGAAACATAAGCGAGGTTTCATTTAGCTCAAGTAGGTGTTTAAGTTCGACGTCTTTTTTCACAAGCTTGATGCATGATAATGACGTCCTATCTACTTCGGTTGCCCAGCTGTAGTAACAGCACAGGCATTATTATTGTTACTGGCCTGCTTATGTGACACCTTCAACCCCTGTGCATTTTTACTCACATTATTTGTGACAATAGGCGAGTGAAAAGAAGCAGAAATATTAGATACTGGAACCGTAGACACTGCTGCCATAGTAGTAACGCAAGCGTTGGCTTGTTTATCTCAACACACATGTATTAGCATAAGTCAAAGAATGAGATGAAAGAGGAAAAGCAGAGATGGCATTTACTATAGCTGGCGTCACAGCGCTTGACAACGTTGAGTGCGAAGAGCAAGCTGTTGTTCTTGCTGTGTGAATACTATTAGAATTGGCAATAGTTGACGAAGGCGTGAGGACGGAGGAATTATTATTCGATGTGATAACATGAGCATAGGAAAGTGCATCAACGAATGTTTGAGCAGATGGAATACAAGTTGACGAAGTAGTAGCTGACATTAAATAGTAATTAGCATTAGCTAAGAATTTAACAACAATCATATGGCTATTTCAGGCGACGAAAACGACATCGGTGCAGAGGGAGGACAGAACGAGGAGTTTCATGACCCAGCAACAGCTTTCCCAGCACATGTAGACCGCTACGAGCGCATCGAGCTTCCCCCCTTTTGGAGTCAGCAGGTGCAGATATGGTTTGCTACAGTAGAAGCGCAATTCCAGTTTCGCAGAATCACATCAGATGCAACTAAGTACTACGCCCTCGTGAAGGGTGGATACCTTGCCGCGGTACGAGGGCTTAAGTCGATAGCCACAGGGCTACGCTGCCCTTGTGATCATAGCTCCGTACGGCACTTCATCACGAGAGCAGCCTAGCCTCTCTGGCGCGACGACAAAGATCTTCCCCCTCCCAATCCAGGGTGTTATGCGAAACCGTGCCCATTGGACGTTTGCAGCCGGGAGGCAAATCGTGGCTGTATTTGAACCGAGCCTCTCTGATACCGGGTCCCTCAGAGAGTAAGCATGGCCTTACCGCGGTACGGGGCTCTGCCGCGGCGGACCACACATTTTCCCCTACTCTTCCCTTGACCCTAAGCTGGCCTTGTCCGGCGACGGGTCGTACGAACAAGATGAACTCAAATAACCCAAATAAAAACGATAAAACTAAAAAACAAACAACGCCAAATTTCACTCCTCAGCAAAGGAGAGCTATGGAGGAACAGGCGAGAAAGCAACAACAACGCCGGAGGACAACCTCCGTTCCACAATCAAGGGGGGGATCGACAGCGATGGCAACTACGAGTCGGTCAACCCACCCTCTATCGACTAAGATTGACTTTATGGGAGCTAGCACCAGTGCGGTTGCCAACGCAACTAAGCGGACAACGGCGGATGCTAAACTCCCATCAACCGCTGATATGAAAACCAGTATCTTTACGTCTGTGGCAGCGGTCTCACGACCTGGCCTCGGAGTTTCGAAGGAGAAGGAAGCTGCAACTGAGATTTCGGCAAGGAGAGCGACCGCGATGGCAACTACGGGTCCGCACTCACAGGAGACATCTCCCCGCCGCTTCACATACCACGAGAAAAGATTGGCCGCAAAGATCCTGAAGAGGTATGAAGGGGTACCGCAGGAATCGCTGTCGCCGAATTCCAGTAAATCGGTAGAGCTAGCGAAAGCTGTGATACCGGATTTCCAAAATCCGTACATGCCAAAGAGGTTAAAAGTTAACCCTTTCAAGCGCCAGAGATCGGACCTGGAGTTAAATCCCCCTCCCAAGCGGCATCAGAATACCCCTGGAGCGGGCAAACTAAGCTTTGCTGAGGTAACGAAGGACAGGATCCTTATAGGCGTCCTTGACCGAGGCAATGACCGTCTGGCCATCCCTAAGGACCGGTGGCGTTACGTGCGAAATGAACTCGGCAACATTCTTCTCAATGTTGCTCCAGAGTTTCCGGGTAGTTCGGCGCGAGTAACGGATGCGGGTTGGCACCAGGGTCAGATTAATTTACTCGCATGCGAGGATGCAAAAACCGTAGCACTGTACAAGGCAGCAGCTGCTAAGCTGGGTGAAGTCTACAAGGGCGCAAAGATAGAGGTCGTCGACTGGAAGGACATTCCAGCTCGTCCAAGGGCAAGGGCGTGGATTCCGGCCATCCCTGACGAACCCGAGAGAATTCTCGGGATGCTACGGCTAATGAATCCGTCCCTCCCAACGCATGACTGGAGTGTCAATCTAGTCGGGGATGCGGTAGGGCCCGACAGACAGGTGGTGTTCACCATGAATAAAGAGTCAATCGAGCCCCTCAAAAAGTGCAATGGCCTAGTACACTACAGCGTAGGCCAGATCGTTATCCACGTATATCGTGGTGATGCTCAGAGCGCTGCCTTCTCGGCTGCTCCGGGGGAACCGGAAAACGAATTACCAGAAGAGGAAGCGGAGGATTCCGATGCGGAAAGCATGTTATCCGCCACGTCCCTTGGCGATAGTGCTGTGAACAACTCGGAGATGGAGGACAGCCTACAGGACGAGGAAGCCCTCGACGTCACGGTGGTAGCAGCCAACGCTGAGCGATTAACATCTAACGCTACAGACAGCAAGACTCCTGCAACGCCACATCGGGCAGTTAATCGGAACAACTCGTCGTTGATAGGCAACCTCCGGGATGGGGCAAACCTCGACGATATGGGGACGGCAGGAAAGTCTGTGCGCTCTCATGTTGGTTGTGCTTCAGATTAATCTGCACAAATCTAAAGTAGCTTCGGCTGCTTTAAGTAGTCGTCTTTCTAAAGGCGACGTGGATGTGGTCCTCATCCAAGAACCCTGGGTCAATAGCTCGAGAATCTGCGGATTGGGGACTAAGGGCTTCAAGCTCATTCGAGCCAGCGAGGAGAGCAAAGTCAGAACGTGTATTCTGGTCAAGTCTGAGTTGAACTCCTTTCTCCTACCTAACTACACCAATGGGGATATTACCGCTATCAGTCTAACGGTCGACAGCACCCGCCTGACGGTGGCTTCGGTCTATATGCCCTACGACGCCGAAGAACCCCCACCACAAACAGAGGTGAAAGACCTGGTGTCAAATTTCTGCACGGGTAATCTTATTATTGGAGCGGACGCTAATGCTCACCATGTCCAATGGGGGAGCTCCGACATCAATGCCAGGGGCGAGTCTCTGTTTGATTACCTCTTAACAACCAACCTGGTGATTTGCAACGTGGGTAATGAGCCTACTTTTATCACTAAGACCCGCAAGGAGGTCATAGACCTCACTATCTGTAGTGAAGGCGCTTATGAGTGGGTCAGAAAATGGCGGGTTCTGGAAGAACATTCTTTCTCCGACCACCGTTACATAGAAATGGTTTTAGACTTTATTGTCGAACAACCAATCATGAAGCGCAATCCACGTAACACTGATTGGCAGTTACACAATGAAATATTAGACAGAGACCTACCAGTACTGCCCTCACAAGCCCCCTCATCAGTAGAGGAGCTGGAGGATCTTGTTACAGGCGAAGAGAACCTCGTGGAGAAATTTCTGCACTGGCGTCGAAAAGGTCGACGACACAGCGAGACTTAGACGAGTCCTCTCGAAAAGTCAAACAACCATCAGCTATCTGCGAAAACCTGACGGATCCTGGACCAGCACGGAAGAGGAAACCCTTGAGCTGCTCTTGAATACACATTTTCCGGGGAATCTGCATGATGCACCACTAGCACCTGCAACAAACCTGGCAGTAAATATACCCGTCACTGAGGAAAGAGTAAGGTGGGCAGTTAAGAGCTTTGAACCGTATAAGGCTGCCGGGCCGGACGGGATTATCCCCGCGCAACTTATAAACACGTTGGAGACATCAGCTAAATGGCTGGTATTTCTCTTCAGAGCCTGCCTGGCTCTCAACCACATTCCGGGCTCCTGGAGAAGCGCCACGGTAGTGTTTATCCCTAAGGCTGGGAAGGCATCCCACTATGAGCCAAAAGACTACAGACCGATCAGTCTCTCGTCCTTTGTACTCAAAACCTTTGAGAGGATACTAAGCGACTACCTCTCAACGACTATTGATAGCAACCTATTCTCTAGCTATCAGCATGCATACACCAAGGGTAAATCAACAGAAACCGCTCTGCACAGCCTAGTGTCTGTCATTGAGAAATCGCTGTGTGAAAAGGACTACTGTCTCGTGGCCCTCCTAGACATTGAGGGGGCTTTCAACAATATAAGCCCGGAGGCTATCAACTCCGCTCTAACTAATCTGGGCGTAGATAGACCTCTAACTGATTTAATTGACCAACTTTTAAGGGGAAGGAAAATAGCTTCTTCACTTGGTACGGTTGAGTTATCACGTTATGTCACAAGGGGAACGCCCCAGGGTGGTGTTCTTTCCCCGCTTTTATGGAACCTCACAGTCAACTCGTTGCTACGTGACACAAGCTGGGGGGGGCGGGAAGATAGTGGCATACGCAGACGATTTAGCTATTGCATTCAGAGGCAAGTTCCCACAAACTCTGTGTGACCTGATGCAAGTAGCACTGCGAGAAGTTTCGACGTGGTCTTCTCGCTGCGGACTTAGTATCAACCCAGGGAAGGTGGAACTTGTCCTCTCCACCAACCGGTACAAAATACCGCCACTAAGCCTACCAGAACTAGATGGCACGCGCCTGGGCTTGTCGGATAAGGCCAAGTTTCTAGGCATAGTTCTGGACAGGAAATTGAATTGGAAGGAGAATGTTCTTCAGAGCCAGAAGAAAGCTTGCATCGCTCTTTACACATGCAAAAGAGCCATTGGCAAAAAATGGGGGCTCAGCCCTACAGTATGCAGTTGGATCTACACGGCCATCATTCGCCCAATCATGCTTTATGGAGTCGTCGTATGGTGGCCTGCGCTGAGCAAGGCAACATACCTGAATCTGTTGCGGAAAGTCCATAGATCCAATATGATCTGTATAAGCGGTGCGCTAAGGACAACGCCCAACGAAGCCCTCCAGGTCATTCTGGGCATTTTGCCATTTGATCTGGAAGGGTTTCGGTCAGCGGCGGCATCAGCTTTGCGCCTAAGAGAAACCTCCAGTTGGGCTGCGGGTACTATTGGACACTCCAGTATTCTGGAATCTTACAGCTTTCTCCCTCTAAGCACAGATCGTTGTGCGACTACTACAGTCGGGGATAGCTGTTTCAAAATAAACATTCCCAGCAGAGAAGACTGGGAGAGGACGGATTGGTGTCCCGAAACAAATGGTGGCACTTCCATATACACCGACGGCTCGAAGTTGGACGGCAGAGTTGGAGGAGGAGTTTATTCAAGGGATTTGGACCTTGAGCTCTCCTTCAGAGTACCTGATCATTGTAGCGTCTTCCAGGCGGAAGTCTCGGCAATCCTGGACGCCGCGGCCTGGTTAAGCAAACGTGTTATCGGAGAAGATATCGCTATTTTCAGCGATAGCCAAGCGGCAATCAAATCCCTTGGCTCATACACGTTCAACTCTGAACTGACGCTCAGCTGTCGTCGATCTCTTCAGGAGATGGCGCAACAGAACCGCGTAAACCTCATATGGGTCCCGGGACATAGGGACACTGAGGGAAACTGTAAGGCAGACGATCTTGCCAGGCAGGGCACGACCAAGCAGGTTCTTCAGGATAAAGAGCGCTTAGGTATGCCGTTTGCCACATGCAAACTAATGCTGAAGGAGCACACACTCCGTCAAGCCAACGAAAGATGGCTGCAATCCCCAGGGTGTCGCATATCGAAACAAACCTGGCCAAAATGGGATCTTAAAAGGTCTAGACGCATTTATGCCCTAACTAGGAGGGAAATCTGCATATTGATAGGGGTATTAACCGGTCACTGCCTCATTGGTAGGCATGCAGAAAGGCTAGGTGTGCCCTACCGACGATGCTGCAGGAGTTGCAAAGATGATGAGGAGGAGGAAACAGTGGAGCACCTCATCTGCAACTGTCCGGCTTTAAGCGGCGCGAGAACGCGCTTTTTGGGAGTTCCGTTCCTGGATAGCCTAAGCCAGATCGCGGAAATGGACATAAAGGACTTGATGGGCTTCACAAAGTCATCTAAGTGGTTCGAGGAGGAGTAACGGTGTCGGTTTAGGAGTGTCAGTCCCGGGATTCTGCTATGTGGAAAATCCCAACAACTCAGGGATTATCCATATGGCTGGGTCCCGGGACTGACTTTCCTTGTGTTGGTGGTATCACAACGGGCCTTTCAAAACTGGCCTAAGTGTGCCTCTGCGGCAGCCACTTGAACCTAACCTAAGTACTACGCAGTCATCGCTCGCCTGGACCAGGACGCATTACTCGTCGCGGAAAATCTAATAACCAATCCGCCCACAAATGATAAGTATACTATGTTAAAAAATGCATTAGTGAACCATTTCGCTCTCACGCAGAAACGCCGTTTTAAAATGCTACTATCTGGTGTTGAGTTGTGTGACAAACGCCCTTCCGAGTTACTCGCAGAAATAAACCGGTTAGGTGGAAATAAACTCGACCCAGCTTTCGTCCGAGCAATTTGGCTAGAACGACTACCGCTACAAGTTCAGGTTGCCCTAGTTGGCAAAGTAGATGACAACGTCCAGCTCTCGCAGCTTGCTAATCAAATCATGGAGGTTCAACGCGACGCAAATAACAGAAATCTGATGCCAATCGTACGAAGCGACACAACCAGTGCTTTACAACAGCAGGTCAATAAGTTATCCGAACAACTAGAGAAACTATCTATACCAATTCATCGTCAAACGCGTCTAACACCTCATCACCTATATGTTTCTGCCACCGCAGGTTCGGCGCTCGTGCCAACAAGTACACCAAGCCCTGCGCATTCGTCGAAAACAAGGGAAACGAGAACAGCCACCAGTAGTATCGACGAGCACCGGAAGAGTTCCAGCTCATGGTCGACCTCGGGTATGCTAGGCCGTCTAACAGGCCTTGGGCCAGCCCCTCCATATGGTAAAGAAAAAGAATGGAGATTGGAGACCATGCGGGGACTACCGCAGGCAAAATAAGCAAACTATCCCGGATCGGTACCCAATCTCACTGCTCCACGACTACACGACGATCCTGGCTGAGAAAACGATATTTTCTACAGTAGATCTCAGACGCGCATTTCACCACATAACGGTAGCAGAAGAGGACATTCCTAAAACTGCCGTAATTACCCCGTTCGGGCTGTTCGAGTTTACCTCAATGCCGTTCGGACTCCGCAATGCTGCCCAATCGTTCCAGCGCTTCATGAACGAAGCTCTGTCAGGATTCGAATTTGTGTACGCCTACATTGACGACTTGCTTATAGCTTCGAAAAGTGTCCAAGAACACGAGCAACATCTCCGGCAAGTATTTCAACAACTCAGCAAATACGGCCTCTGCATTAACGCCGATAAATGTGTCTTTGGAGCGTCAACTGTCGATTTCTTGGGTTATCGCATTACACCCCATGGTTCTGGGTCACTTCCAGGCAGGGTCCAAGCACTACGTGACTTTCCGAAGCCCAAAACCATTCTAGAACTAAGGAGATTTTTGGGCGCCGTAAACTTTTATAGACGCCACATAAGCCAAGCCGCCACCACCCAAGCACCCCTTAACGACCTGCTCAAAGATTCTAAGAAACATGATCGCAGACCGGTGCCTTGGGCAGCAGAGTCTGAGAGGGCTTTCGACGAAGTTAAGGAGAAACTCGCCAATGCTATCCTGCTGGCACATCCAAAATCAGGGTCCAAGCTGCGAGTTACGTGCGACGCCTCTAGTAGGGCACTAGGCGCGGTGTTAGAACAACAGCACAATGATATGTGGCAGCCGCTTGGTTTCTTTTCTAAAAAGTTATCCCCAGCGCAACAGAACTACAGCACCTATGACAGGGAGTTGTCAGCAATATTCGAGGCAATCAAGAACTTCCGGCACTTTGTTGAAGGCCGCGAATTTATCATCAGGACAGACCACACCCCGCTGATTTACGCATTTCGACAGCAGTCTGATAAGGCTTCTCCTCGTCAGATAAGACAGCTGGGATTCATAAGCCAATTCACTACAGCTATTGAACACATATCTGGCGCAAACAACAACATAGCTTGTCCGTCAAGCCCGAAGGTTAGTTTTTGAAACCTAAGCGAGGTTTCATTTAGCTCAAGTAGGTGTTTAAGTTCTTCGTCTAATGCCTGCGCACGAGCTAGCTCATCGTGGTCGACAACAAGCGGTGTGCGAATTGTGTTAATTCGCGAAAAAGTATCTGCTATGTTGTTGTTTGCGCCAGATATGTGTTCAATAGCTGTAGTGAATTGGCTTATGAATCCCAGCTGTCTTATCTGACGAGGAGAAGCCTTATCAGACTGCTGTCGAAATGCGTAAATCAGCGGGGTGTGGTCTGTCCTGATGATAAATTCGCGGCCTTCAACAAAGTGCCGGAAGTTCTTGATTGCCTCGAATATTGCTGACAACTCCCTGTCATAGGTGCTGTAGTTCTGTTGCGCTGGGGATAACTTTTTAGAAAAGAAACCAAGCGGCTGCCACATATCATTGTGCTGTTGTTCTAACACCGCGCCTAGTGCCCTACTAGAGGCGTCGCACGTAACTCGCAGCTTGGCCCCTGATTTTGGATGTGCCAGCAGGGTAGCATTGGCGAGTTTCTCCTTAACTTCGTCGAAAGCCCTCTCAGACTCTGCTGCCCAAGGCACCGGTCTGCGATCATGTTTCTTAGAATCTTTGAGCAGGTCGTTAAGCGGTGCTTGGGTGGTGGCGGCTTGGCTTATGTGGCGTCTATAAAAGTTTACGGCGCCCAAAAATCTCCTTAGTCCTAGAATGGTTTTGGGCTTCGGAAAGTCACGTAGTGCTTGGACACTGTCTGGAAGTGGCCCAGAACCATGGGGTGTAATGCGATAACCCAAGAAATCGACAGTTGACGCTCCAAAGACACATTTATCGGCGTTAATGCAGAGGCCGTATTTGCTGAGTTGTTGAAATACTTGACGGAGATGTTGCTCGTGTTCTTGGACACTTTTCGAAGCTATAAGCAAGTCGTCAATGTAGGCGTACACAAATTCGAATCCTGACAGAGCTTCGTTCATGAAGCGCTGGAACGATTGGGCAGCATTGCGGAGTCCGAACGGCATTGAGGTAAACTCGAACAGTCCGAACGGGGTAATTATGGCAATTTTAGGAATGTCCTCTTCTGCTACCGATATGTGGTGAAATGCGCGTCTGAGATCTACTGTAGAAAATATCGTTTTCTCAGCCAGGATCGTCGTGTAGTCGTGGAGCAGTGAGATTGGGTACCGATCCGGGATAGTTTGCTCATTTTGCCTGCGGTAGTCCCCGCATGGTGTCCAATCTCCATTCTTTTTCTTTACCATATGGAGGGGCTGGCCCAAGGGCTGTTAGACGGCCTAGCATACCCGAGGTCGACCATGAGCTGGAACTCTTCTTTATCGACTTTGAGACGTTCAGGGCATAGTTGACGGACTCGTTGGACGCATGGCGGTCCCGTAGTGGGAATTAAGTGCTTGACGGTGTGTTTGATTGACGTGCTATTAGACGGGTTACCCAACAATTCCGGAAACTGTGTAAGGATGGCGCTGAATTGGTTTGTATCCGTGAGTGCCGTGATGTTAGTGATTGGCGCTAGTGAGTACGTACCGATGCTGCGTTGACCTGAGTTTCGGTCGATTAAACAGCCTCGTTTTAAGTCCACTATAAGCCCGTGCTCGTGTAGGAGGTCAGCACCGATGATTGGGTACGGCACGTTGGCCATGCAGAATACCCAGCGAATCGGTTGACGTAGTCCAATGTTAATAGTAAGGGGTTTATCACCATATATTTCGATTTTGGTGCCGTTTTCTGCCTGAAGTCGAAGCTGTCTTGGTGTTAGGTTGGTTCCTCGTGGAGGGGGAGTAACAGAAATATCCGCGCCAGTATCGACGAGGAATTTCATGCCAGTAGTGCGATCAAAAATGAAAAGTCGACGATTTTTTGTATTGCCACCGGTGCTTGTCGATACTACTGGTGGCTGTTCTCGTTTCCCTTGTTTTCGACGAAAGCGCAGGGCTTGGTGCACTTGTTGGCACGCGCGCCGAACCTCCGGTGGCAGAAACATATAGGTGATGAGGTGTTAGACGCGTTTGACGATGAATTGGTTGCTACAGCACTGGAGTTGCTTTTGTGTTGCATCAATAGTTTCTCTAGTTGTTCGGATAACTTATTGACCTGCTGTTGTAAAGCACTGGTTGTGTCGCTTCGTACGATTGGCATCAGATTTCTGTTAGTTGCGTCGCGTTGAACCTCCATGATTTGATTAGCAAGCTGCGAGAGCTGGACGTTGTCATCACCTTTGCCAACTAGGGCAACCTGAACTTGTAGCGGTAGTCGTTCTAGCCAAATTGCTCGGACGAAAGCTGGGTCGAGTTTATTTCCACCTAACCGGTTTATTTCTGCGAGTAACTCGGAAGGGCGTTTGTCACACAACTCAATACCAGATAGTAGCATTTTAAAACGGCGTTCCTGCGTGAGTGCGAAATGGTTCACTAATGCATTTTTTAACATAGTATACTTATCATTTGTGGGCGGATTGGTTATTAGATTTTCCGCGACGAGTAATGCGTCCTGGTCCAGGCGAGCGATGACTGCGAAGTACTTAGTTGCATCTGATGTGATTCTGCGAAACTGGAATTGCGCTTCTACTGTAGCAAACCATATCTGCACCTGCTGACTCTAAAAGGGCGGAAGCTCGATGCGCTCGTAGCGGTCTACATATGCTGGGAAAGCTGTTGCTGGGTCATGAAACTCCTCGTTCTGTCCTCCCTCTGCACCGATGTCGTTTTCGTCGCCTGAAGTAGCCATATGATTGTTGTTAAATTCTTAGCTAATGCTAATTACTCTTTAATGTCAGCTACTTCTTCGTCAACTTGTATTCCATCTGCTCAAACATTCGTTGATGCACTTTCCTATGCTCATGTTATCACATCGAATAATAATTCCTCCGTCCTCACGCCTTCGTCAACTATTGCCAATTCTAATAGTATTCACACAGCAAGAACAACAGCTTGCTCTTCGCACTCAACGTCGTCAAGCGCTGTGACGCCAGCTATAGTAAATGCCATCTCTGCTTTTCCTCTTTCATCTCATTCTTTGACTTATGCTAATACATGTGTGTTGAATAAACAAGCCAACGCTTGCGTTACTACTATGGCAGCAGTGTCTACGGTTCCAGTATCTAATATTTCTGCTTCTTTTCACTCGCCTATTGTCACAAATAATGTGAGTAAAAATGCACAGTGGTTGAAGGTGTCACATAAGCAGGCCAGTAACAATAATAATGCCTGTGCTGTTACTACAGCTGGTTCGGCCGCGGCGCCAGTATCTGATGGCTCTGCTTCTTTGCATACACCTAGTGTTGAGACAAGTAATGATGTGACTTATAATGCACAGTGGGTGAATGCATCGCGTAAAAGGGGTAATAATAACTCGCATGTTCGTATAAAAGGCACTAATCCATGCACGGACCTGATTGTTGCTGACCGCTACAAATGGCATCTTTTTCACCATCCGTGTCTGAAGATGACATACAAGATTATGTGTTTAAGCAAACCGAAGTAGATAGGACGTCATTATCATGCATCAAGCTTGTGAAAAAAGACCTCGCATTATCAAGTTTGCATAGGGTCAATTTAAGTTGGGAGTCCTTGAGTCTTCTTACGAAAAATTATTTTGCTCGGATATCTGGCCGACTAATGTTACGGTAAAACCTTTTCAGGTTTTTTGAAAGACTCAACAAAAGCTGCTGCGAGCATAGCAAGTGGCACCCGGCTCCACATCAATAATAATAGTGGTTTGAAAATCTATTTTCAAAACTTATTTGGAATGAGAACCAAATCTGACTTGGTGTACAGCTTTAGTGCGCAATTGAATTACGACATCTTTGTTTTCATTGAGACATGGTTAAATAATAACTTTTTTGATAGTGAATTCTTCAACTCTAATCTCTTCATGGTATTTCGCAAGGACCGAGATGCTCTAAAAACTGGTTGCCTTCGCGGTGGTGGCGTTCTTATCGCCGTTAGGCGTCACTTGCACGTGTCTCTGGTTCCACTTAAAAATGGTGACTCACTGCTGGATCAAATTTGTATTCGAGTTCGTGGTACCACAGCCCAAGGCTCTCGCATCGTATGTGCCACCTGGCAGTTCATTTGAGTTGTACAAAGCCCATGCTGATAACATTGTGTCGTTAGTCTTAAACGACTTAAATGATCATCACCTATGTGTGCTAGGTGACTTTCATCTATGTAACGTTAATTGGTACACTAATGTTTCTAATTATGGCCTCATGCCTAATAATGTTATTACTAATCAAGAATTGTATTTCATCGATAACGTACTTAGTCTTAATTTATCTCAAATTAATAAGTATTTTAATACTCTAAGTAGGCTGTTGGATCTTATATTTATTAGTGACAACATTTGTTGTGAAGTTAATGAGTGATGAATCCAATTACTTCTATGGACAGGCATCACCTACCACTGGTTGTTGAGTGTACCTTTTATCATTTTCCATTGGATACTTCGGAGACTAGATTAATTTTTAATTTCTCCTTATGTGACTTTGCAAGTCTTAATGAATCCTTACTTGATATAAACTGGGAGGAGTTGCTCGGGGGGCTCGATATTTCTACTAGTTTCTCTGTTTTCAAATCTATTTTACTGAACCAATGTTTAGATAGAATTCCTGTACGTGTAAAAAGTCCCTATAAATTACCTTGGTACACTAGGGAATTTAAAAAACTGAAGAACCTTAAAAATAAATTCTTAAAAAAATACAAAACCACGAAGAATCATTTCTACCTCAGTAAATATAAGTTATACCTGAAGCATTTTAATATTTTGGATAAAAATCTATATTCCAATTAAGTATATTCGCAATATCGAGGGTAACATTAAATCGAATCCTAAAAGTTTTTGGAAGTATATTAAGGATAAAAAATGTTCCGCCAGTATACCTGCTGGAGTTTTTCTTGATGATTATTCTGCGCATACCCCGAGTGAAGTACCAAATCTGTTTTCTGAGTTCTTTAAATCAAATTTTTCTCCGGATGATGGTAATCAGACGCATGATTATTCGAAGGGTCCAGACTTTGCCTTAAATTTCGGAGCTCTACATCTTTCATCGGAAGATGTTAGTAAAGCCATTTTTAAACTTAAATCCTCCTCTCAAACAGATTGTGACGGGTTTTCTCCTATCTTGTTAAAAAATTGCCCGGCCTTGAATTATCCTTTGCAATTGATCTTCAACAAGTCTCTATCCTATGGGATTTTCATTGATGATTGGAAGGTTACCTCCATTACGCCTATCTTCAAAAGTGGCAACAAGAATGACGTACGTAATTACAGACCCATATCCAAGCTGACCACTATTTCCAAAACTTTTGAACATGCAGTCAAGTTGCAGCTAAGTTGAGCTTTGCTGTTAAGTCCGTTATTTCACCTTACCAGCATGGCTTTGTCGCGGATAGATCAACGATTTCTAACCTGGCTGTCTTCAGTGAAAATTGCATTGAGTCTTTTTTGGCTGGTTCACATGTGGATTGCATCTATACTGATTTCTCCAAAGCTTTTGATAGGGTATCTCATAGAGTTTTAATTAGTGAACTAGGCTCCCTTGGTTTTCATTCATCCTTTCTGTTATGGATAAGTTCCTACTTATGCAACAGGCACTGAGTTGTTACGGTTGATGGCGCATTTCTGCTCCCTTTGTGGCCACTTCAAGTGTTCCACAGGGAAGTATATTAGATCCATTATTATTTATTCTCTTTATAAATGACATAAGTAATTGCTTTTCATTTGCTAAATGTCTGCTATATGCAGACGACCTAAAAGTTTACTCGATAATAAAGTCGCCTGATAATACCATAAAATTACAAAATGATATTAACAAGTTATATCTGTGGTGTCTGGAGTCTCGACTGTCCCTAAATCCGTCTAATTGCTTTCAGGTTACCTATTCTAAATCATCTAATTTCCTGCACTCAAAATACAGTATATCTAATTGTGAACTTCAGTGTGTTAGTGAGATAAAGGATCTTGGTGTTATCTTTGATAGTAAGTTTTCATTTAGTGGTCATATTAGTTATATAACCGCTAAATCATACTCCATGCTGGGTTTCGTGAGGCGTAACTCTGCAAAATTTTCTGACCCATATACTATCAAACTACTCTATACATCGTTTGTCAGGTCTCACTTAGAATATGCTGCCTTCATTTGGCAGCCAAGTACCCAGATAGCTATAAATAGACTGGAGAGAGTACAGAAAGTTTTTCTAAGATATGCTCTTCGGCAGTTAAATTTCGTGGAGCCTATTCCACCCTATTCTGCCCGTCTTATGCTTTTGGAGTGTCGCAGATCTTTACTCTGCTTATCTTTTACTTACAAAATTATTAAGGGTATAATGGACTGTCCCTACTTGTTGGCAAGGATTCGGTTTAATGTTCCGCAACGACTTTTTCGTAATGTTTTTCCGTTCTATGGGGATAATACGAGAACTAATTACTCTCGTAATGCCCCCATAAACCGAGCTGTACGTGAGTTGAACTCATTAAGTATTTTAGTCGCTTGGATTTTTCGCTGCCTAGGCATGCTTTTCTCATGATGTTGAATTCTGCTTTATAAGTGGTTTGATTCATACGCGCGAATTTAGTTATAAGTAATATGTAAATTAATTTAATACATAGTCTGTAAGGATTGTTATTCCAAAGACTTACTAAATAAATAAATAAAAATAAATAAAATACTCGATTTATCAAAATATCGTTCTTGGTGGACGATTTTCTAAACATGTGTACTATTTTCCGAATACGCTCGATAGTTGGTTTTATGTTGGCTAAATCTTTCATTTCAGAAAACTCTTTATTTTTGCTGATTAAAAGGCAATCATACTGGTCATTTTCTTCATCTTCACTGCTTGATTCATCCATCGACCCGTCATCGGTACATTGTACTGTTTTGGTCGCATATAAGTCATCAAGTACAGCTAAGTGAATCCCATGTGCAAAGCAAAGTTGCTGACTAGGTGGAATCGATCTTCCTACCTTCACCATTGTCATCAGATAAAGATAACTCATAAAAGCTAGTCTAAGTTCCAAAGCCTCCACACAAGCACATGCCGTCACAGAGTTCCTCATTCGCACCAGTCCTATATTGAAATAGTGGTTCTTTGAACGCACCGTAATATTCAGGTACCTTTTATTTGAAGTTGTAGTCCACTCATCAAATATAAGGCTAAACTTTTCGTTTGCTTCTTTCAATTTCAAGATTTCGCATTTCATGTATTCGCAACATTTTTTGTAAAAATTCATCATCAATCCTCTAACTGTGTCGCTAGTTTTTGGAACAATAAAGTTCCTAGCCTCAGTTCGGTGGACTCAACCAACTTTCGAAAGGGGAAACCATCTACTGCAGTTCCCTATGTACAGTCACTTCTCAGAGCAGAAAACCCAGGACATCGCCATGGATCTCTGCGCAGTGGAACCACCCGGGGTTTTACCTCGGCCAAGGACTGTCACTTTCAATGTAACCCTGTTTAGTATGTTTTGTCCCATTCCGAAACTATCATCCTCCCCCCTTGCAGCAGGGCTGCAAGATATTCTTTTGTTACGGGCGGGCGTTGAGCCGAACCCCGGACCAAAAGAATGGATATGCAGTGTCTGTTGCAAAAAAATATATATTAAACGGTCGCATTCTGTGCAATGCTTCTCGTGTAAGAGATGGCTCCATAAATCTGGATGTTCAGGGCTTAACCTTAACATCCACAGACCCCGTACTTTCTTTAGTACTTTCGTGGCCCCTTGTTGTTTGCGCCGTCGGGCGTCCCGCGGTAAGCGCCGTTCAAGCGCACCCCTACCGCCACCTTCTAGTAGCAATACTAATAATAATAATAATAATGTCTTAACGACTAGCAGCATTTCTGCTATACCCGCCACACAAATTCCAGACTGTTGCTCGTGCCTTATGGCGTCAACATCACGCGCAGCAGCTCAACACTCTTGCTCCCACCGGAGCAGTTTAGACATGAGCAACTCCGAGCATCAGTCTCTGTCTGTTTCTTTGTTACACCCCCCCCTCCCGTTTACACGTGAGTCAGGATCAACATCTTCTTGCACCTGTCTCGACGTGTACTGTTTGTCGGCAAAGATTATACACGCTCGCGTCATCGGTCAAATGCAATAACTGCTTAGGCCAATGCCACGTACATCTATGCTCTGGGCTCGCTAACAGGAATCTTTGGACGGATGCGTTCATCGCACCATGCTGTAACACGCCTCAACCTACGACGCCAGCCAACCCGTTTACACCAGGTCCACAGCTAACTAGGCTGAGGCACAGCCTTGGTCTTCGCCTACCAACACCTGGGCGAACACATCCGTCTCCCACGCCTTTGGTTAACTCGACATCGACCCCACCGGCGCACTTCCAAATCTTACAGCACAACTGTAACGGATTAACTGGTAAGATCGCAGAGATAACTAATTTGATGACGCAATATGACATAAAACTTGCCGCAATCCAAGAAACCAAGCTCAGTCCAAGGTCGGACCTCATTACCTATGGCGGATATAACATTCACCGGAAAGACCGTCATAGAGTAACAGGAGGTCTGGGAGGTGGTCTAGCGTTCATAACGCACAACTCTGTACAGTATCATCTATTTGATACCGACATCGAAGGAACGGATGATATCTTAGAAAGCCAAGGTATTACCATCCGTACAGGAGATGTCGATCTGCAAATCATTAACATCTACATACCCCCTGTCTCAAGTTGCCCCACCGGTTATCACCCCGACATTAGCTTGCTATTACGAGGAGATAACCGCGTGATCCTGGGCGACTTCAATGCGCACCACGACATGTGGCACTCAAACTTGCCAGCAGACAGTAGGGGGCTTCATTCCTGCGGGTCGAATATCCCGAATAAGACCAAATTTCCCCGCGGAGGCAGCGGCCATGGCTAGAGAAAGAGATGAAGCGCGAAGTCTCAATCCCGCAGACCCCCGTATAAGGGATCTCAACGCGGAAATTCGTAGGTTGGTCGATAAACACAAACTGGCCAAATGGAAACAACACCTAGAGCAATGCAACCTCTCTGACGGTGTTGGCAAATTATGGACTACGGTCAAAGCTCTATCTAATCCAACACAACACAAGGATAAAGTAGATATTACTTTCGGTGACAGGGTGAAGAAGGACCCTAGGGGATGTGCGAACTCCTTCTGTAGACAATTTGTATTACATTCCCCACCCGATAGAGCTAAACGTAGAACCATGCGACAGGCGCATAAATACAAAAACCAAAACACGCCCATTGTCATCACTGCCTCAGAGGTCAAGGAAGCCATCAGACAGGCTAAGCCCTCAAAATCCATCGGCCCCGACGGCATTGCCATGAAGATGCTGAAACATCTAGGCCAGGAGGGACACAAATACTTAGCGGCTCTATTCAATCTTTCACTGAACACTTTCGTCATTCCTGAAATATGGAAAAAGGCGAGAGTGGTTCCATTATTAAAACCTAGAAAGCCGGCAAACATAGGCGATTCATATCGCCCTATATCACTTTTGTCGCCGGTAGTGAAGACGCTAGAGTCCATTTTGCTCCCGTATTACACCGCAAATCTGCACCTGGCTAATCATCAACATGGCTTCCGTAAGCTGCACAGCACCACCACCGCACTCAATGCCATTACAACGCAAATAAATAGCGGTCTAAATCAAAACCAACCAAATCACAGGACTGTGTTAGTGGCACTTGACTTGTCGAAAGCTTTTGACACAGTCAACCATGCCACTCTCATACAAGATCTATTAGAAACACAAATACCTGATGGGTTAAAGAGATGGACCGCTAATTACTTGAATGGGCGGCAGGCGTCGGTCAACTTTAGAAACGCAACATCAAAACCAAGACGAATTAGACAGGGGTGCCACAGGGTGGTGTCCTATCCCCGACACTGTTTAATTTCTATCTATCGAAGATGCCCCCACCACCAGAGGGTGTCTCCGTCGTTTCTTATGCTGACGACTGTACAATAATGGCGACGGGGAAGGGCCCCTATACTGATGAACTCTGTAATAAAATCAACGGTTACCTCTGCGACCTTTCCAGGTTTTTCACAGAGCGGGATCTGACGATATCTCCGACTAAATCAACGGCGACACTTTTTACGACGTGGACGCACCAGGTGAGAAATGAATTAGACATTTTCGTTGACGGCACTAAGCTACCAACTGTCAGCCACCCAAAGTTATTAGGGATGACATTGGATAATACTTTCTCATTTGCTGGTCATGTGTCTGCAATGGTCTCAAAGGTACGTGGTCGCAACAAGATCCTCAAGTCACTTGCCGGCAGTACTTGGGGAAAAGACAAAGAAACGTTGCCATTGGCCGACCAGTCTTTGACTATGCTGCACCCATATGGTCGCCTAATGTACATAACACCAACTGGACGAAGTTACAAGTCTGCCAAAATACTGCCATCAGAACTGCTACGGGATGTCTCCTCATGTCTTCCGAGTCTCACCTCCATCAGGAGGCAAAACTGCTCAATGTAAAAGAGCATGCGGAAATGCTGAGCAAGCAATTCCTTCTGAACTGCCACTTCAAGTGTTCCACAGGGAAGTATATTAGATCCATTATTATTTATTCTCTTTATAAATGACATAAATAATTGCTTTTCATTTGCTAAATGTCTGGTATATGCAGACGACCTAAAAGTTTACTCGATAATAAAGTCGCCTGATAATACCATAAAATTACAAAATGATATTAACAAGTTATATCTGTGGTGTCTGGAGTCTCGACTGTCCCTAAATCCGTCTTGCTTTCAGGTTACCTATTCTAAATCATCTAATTTCCTGCACTCAAAATACAGTATATCTAATTGTGAACTTCAGTGTGTTAGTGAGATAAAGGATCTTGGTGTTATCTTTGATAGTAAGTTTTCATTTAGTGGTCATATTAGTTATATAACCGCTAAATCATACTCCATGCTGGGTTTCGTGAGGCGTAACTCTGCAAAATTTTCTGACCCATATACTATCAAACTACTCTATACATCGTTTGTCAGGTCTCACTTAGAATATGCTGCCTTCATTTGGCGGCCAAGTACCCAGATAGCTATAAATAGACTGGAGAGAGTACAGAAAGTTTTTCTAAGATATGCTCTTCGGCAGTTAAATTTCGTGGAGCCTATTCCACCCTATTCTGCCCGTCTTATGCTTTTGGAGTGTCGCAGATCTTTACTCTGCTTATCTTTTACTTACAAAATTATTAAGGGTATAATGGACTGTCCCTACTTGTTGGCAAGGATTCGGTTTAATGTTCCGCAACGACTTTTTCGTAATGTTTTTCCGTTCTATGGGGATAATACGAGAACTAATTACTCTCGTAATGCCCCCATAAACCGAGCTGTACGTGAGTTGAACTCATTAAGTATTTTAGTCGCTTGGATTTTTCGCTGCCTAGGCATGCTTTTCTCATGATGTTGAATTCTGCTTTATAAGTGGTTTGATTCATACGCGCGAATTTAGTTATAAGTAATATGTAAATTAATTTAATACATAGTCTGTAAGGATTGTTATTCCAAAGACTTACTAAATAAATAAATAAAAATAAATAAAATACTCGATTTATCAAAATATCGTTCTTGGTGGACGATTTTCTAAACATGTGTACTATTTTCCGAATACGCTCGATAGTTGGTTTTATGTTGGCTAAATCTTTCATTTCAGAAAACTCTTTATTTTTGCTGATTAAAAGGCAATCATACTGGTCATTTTCTTCATCTTCACTGCTTGATTCATCCATCGACCCGTCATCGGTACATTGTACTGTTTTGGTCGCATATAAGTCATCAAGTACAGCTAAGTGAATCCCATGTGCAAAGCAAAGTTGCTGACTAGGTGGAATCGATCTTCCTACCTTCACCATTGTCATCAGATAAAGATAACTCATAAAAGCTAGTCTAAGTTCCAAAGCCTCCACACAAGCACATGCCGTCACAGAGTTCCTCATTCGCACCAGTCCTATATTGAAATAGTGGTTCTTTGAACGCACCGTAATATTCAGGTACCTTTTATTTGAAGTTGTAGTCCACTCATCAAATATAAGGCTAAACTTTTCGTTTGCTTCTTTCAATTTCAAGATTTCGCATTTCATGTATTCGCAACATTTTTTGTAAAAATTCATCATCAATCCTCTAACTGTGTCGCTAGTTTTTGGAACAATAAAGTTCCTAGCCTCAGTTCGGTGGACTCAACCAACTTTCGAAAGGGGAAACCATCTACTGCAGTTCCCTATGTACAGTCACTTCTCAGAGCAGAAAACCCAGGACATCGCCATGGATCTCTGCGCAGTGGAACCACCCGGGGTTTTACCTCGGCCAAGGACTGTCACTTTCAATGTAACCCTGTTTAGTATGTTTTGTCCCATTCCGAAACTATCATCCTCCCCCCTTGCAGCAGGGCTGCAAGATATTCTTTTGTTACGGGCGGGCGTTGAGCCGAACCCCGGACCAAAAGAATGGATATGCAGTGTCTGTTGCAAAAAAATATATATTAAACGGTCGCATTCTGTGCAATGCTTCTCGTGTAAGAGATGGCTCCATAAATCTGGATGTTCAGGGCTTAACCTTAACATCCACAGACCCCGTACTTTCTTTAGTACTTTCGTGGCCCCTTGTTGTTTGCGCCGTCGGGCGTCCCGCGGTAAGCGCCGTTCAAGCGCACCCCTACCGCCACCTTCTAGTAGCAATACTAATAATAATAATAATAATGTCTTAACGACTAGCAGCATTTCTGCTATACCCGCCACACAAATTCCAGACTGTTGCTCGTGCCTTATGGCGTCAACATCACGCGCAGCAGCTCAACACTCTTGCTCCCACCGGAGCAGTTTAGACATGAGCAACTCCGAGCATCAGTCTCTGTCTGTTTCTTTGTTACACCCCCCCCTCCCGTTTACACGTGAGTCAGGATCAACATCTTCTTGCACCTGTCTCGACGTGTACTGTTTGTCGGCAAAGATTATACACGCTCGCGTCATCGGTCAAATGCAATAACTGCTTAGGCCAATGCCACGTACATCTATGCTCTGGGCTCGCTAACAGGAATCTTTGGACGGATGCGTTCATCGCACCATGCTGTAACACGCCTCAACCTACGACGCCAGCCAACCCGTTTACACCAGGTCCACAGCTAACTAGGCTGAGGCACAGCCTTGGTCTTCGCCTACCAACACCTGGGCGAACACATCCGTCTCCCACGCCTTTGGTTAACTCGACATCGACCCCACCGGCGCACTTCCAAATCTTACAGCACAACTGTAACGGATTAACTGGTAAGATCGCAGAGATAACTAATTTGATGACGCAATATGACATAAAACTTGCCGCAATCCAAGAAACCAAGCTCAGTCCAAGGTCGGACCTCATTACCTATGGCGGATATAACATTCACCGGAAAGACCGTCATAGAGTAACAGGAGGTCTGGGAGGTGGTCTAGCGTTCATAACGCACAACTCTGTACAGTATCATCTATTTGATACCGACATCGAAGGAACGGATGATATCTTAGAAAGCCAAGGTATTACCATCCGTACAGGAGATGTCGATCTGCAAATCATTAACATCTACATACCCCCTGTCTCAAGTTGCCCCACCGGTTATCACCCCGACATTAGCTTGCTATTACGAGGAGATAACCGCGTGATCCTGGGCGACTTCAATGCGCACCACGACATGTGGCACTCAAACTTGCCAGCAGACAGTAGGGGGCTTCATTCCTGCGGGTCGAATATCCCGAATAAGACCAAATTTCCCCGCGGAGGCAGCGGCCATGGCTAGAGAAAGAGATGAAGTGCGAAGTCTCAATCCCGCAGACCCCCGTATAAGGGATCTCAACGCGGAAATTCGTAGGTTGGTCGATAAACACAAACTGGCCAAATGGAAACAACACCTAGAGCAATGCAACCTCTCTGACGGTGTTGGCAAATTATGGACTACGGTCAAAGCTCTATCTAATCCAACACAACACAAGGATAAAGTAGATATTACTTTCGGTGACAGGGTGAAGAAGGACCCTAGGGGATGTGCGAACTCCTTCTGTAGACAATTTGTATTACATTCCCCACCCGATAGAGCTAAACGTAGAACCATGCGACAGGCGCATAAATACAAAAACCAAAACACGCCCATTGTCATCACTGCCTCAGAGGTCAAGGAAGCCATCAGACAGGCTAAGCCCTCAAAATCCATCGGCCCCGACGGCATTGCCATGAAGATGCTGAAACATCTAGGCCAGGAGGGACACAAATACTTAGCGGCTCTATTCAATCTTTCACTGAACACTTTCGTCATTCCTGAAATATGGAAAAAGGCGAGAGTGGTTCCATTATTAAAACCTAGAAAGCCGGCAAACATAGGCGATTCATATCGCCCTATATCACTTTTGTCGCCGGTAGTGAAGACGCTAGAGTCCATTTTGCTCCCGTATTACACCGCAAATCTGCACCTGGCTAATCATCAACATGGCTTCCGTAAGCTGCACAGCACCACCACCGCACTCAATGCCATTACAACGCAAATAAATAGCGGTCTAAATCAAAACCAACCAAATCACAGGACTGTGTTAGTGGCACTTGACTTGTCGAAAGCTTTTGACACAGTCAGCCATGCCACTCTCATACAAGATCTATTAGAAACACAAATACCTGATGGGTTAAAGAGATGGACCGCTAATTACTTGAATGGGCGGCAGGCGTCGGTCAACTTTAGAAACGCAACATCAAAACCAAGACGAATTAGACAGGGGTGCCACAGGGTGGTGTCCTATCCCCGACACTGTTTAATTTCTATCTATCGAAGATGCCCCCACCACCAGAGGGTGTCTCCGTCGTTTCTTATGCTGACGACTGTACAATAATGGCGACGGGGAAGGGCCCCTATACTGATGAACTCTGTAATAAAATCAACGGTTACCTCTGCGACCTTTCCAGGTTTTTCACAGAGCGAGATCTGACGATATCTCCGACTAAATCAACGGCGACACTTTTTACGACGTGGACGCACCAGGTGAGAAATGAATTAGACATTTTCGTTGACGGCACTAAGCTACCAACTGTCAGCCACCCAAAGTTATTAGGGATGACATTGGATAATACTTTCTCATTTGCTGGTCATGTGTCTGCAATGGTCTCAAAGGTACGTGGTCGCAACAAGATCCTCAAGTCACTTGCCGGCAGTACTTGGGGAAAAGACAAAGAAACGTTGCCATTGGCCGACCAGTCTTTGACTATGCTGCACCCATATGGTCGCCTAATGTACATAACACCAACTGGACGAAGTTACAAGTCTGCCAAAATACTGCCATCAGAACTGCTACGGGATGTCTCCTCATGTCTTCCGAGTCTCACCTCCATCAGGAGGCAAAACTGCTCAATGTAAAAGAGCATGCGGAAATGCTGAGCAAGCAATTCCTTCTGAACTGCCACTTCAAGTGTTCCACAGGGAAGTATATTAGATCCATTATTATTTATTCTCTTTATAAATGACATAAATAATTGCTTTTCATTTGCTAAATGTCTGGTATATGCAGACGACCTAAAAGTTTACTCGATAATAAAGTCGCCTGATAATACCATAAAATTACAAAATGATATTAACAAGTTATATCTGTGGTGTCTGGAGTCTCGACTGTCCCTAAATCCGTCTTGCTTTCAGGTTACCTATTCTAAATCATCTAATTTCCTGCACTCAAAATACAGTATATCTAATTGTGAACTTCAGTGTGTTAGTGAGATAAAGGATCTTGGTGTTATCTTTGATAGTAAGTTTTCATTTAGTGGTCATATTAGTTATATAACCGCTAAATCATACTCCATGCTGGGTTTCGTGAGGCGTAACTCTGCAAAATTTTCTGACCCATATACTATCAAACTACTCTATACATCGTTTGTCAGGTCTCACTTAGAATATGCTGCCTTCATTTGGCGGCCAAGTACCCAGATAGCTATAAATAGACTGGAGAGAGTACAGAAAGTTTTTCTAAGATATGCTCTTCGGCAGTTAAATTTCGTGGAGCCTATTCCACCCTATTCTGCCCGTCTTATGCTTTTGGAGTGTCGCAGATCTTTACTCTGCTTATCTTTTACTTACAAAATTATTAAGGGTATAATGGACTGTCCCTACTTGTTGGCAAGGATTCGGTTTAATGTTCCGCAACGACTTTTTCGTAATGTTTTTCCGTTCTATGGGGATAATACGAGAACTAATTACTCTCGTAATGCCCCCATAAACCGAGCTGTACGTGAGTTGAACTCATTAAGTATTTTAGTCGCTTGGATTTTTCGCTGCCTAGGCATGCTTTTCTCATGATGTTGAATTCTGCTTTATAAGTGGTTTGATTCATACGCGCGAATTTAGTTATAAGTAATATGTAAATTAATTTAATACATAGTCTGTAAGGATTGTTATTCCAAAGACTTACTAAATAAATAAATAAAAATAAATAAAATACTCGATTTATCAAAATATCGTTCTTGGTGGACGATTTTCTAAACATGTGTACTATTTTCCGAATACGCTCGATAGTTGGTTTTATGTTGGCTAAATCTTTCATTTCAGAAAACTCTTTATTTTTGCTGCTTAAAAGGCAATCATACTGGTCATTTTCTTCATCTTCACTGCTTGATTCATCCATCGACCCGTCATCGGTACATTGTACTGTTTTGGTCGCATATAAGTCATCAAGTACAGCTAAGTGAATCCCATGTGCAAAGCAAAGTTGCTGACTAGGTGGAATCGATCTTCCTACCTTCACCATTGTCATCAGATAAAGATAACTCATAAAAGCTAGTCTAAGTTCCAAAGCCTCCACACAAGCACATGCCGTCACAGAGTTCCTCATTCGCACCAGTCCTATATTGAAATAGTGGTTCTTTGAACGCACCGTAATATTCAGGTACCTTTTATTTGAAGTTGTAGTCCACTCATCAAATATAAGGCTAAACTTTTCGTTTGCTTCTTTCAATTTCAAGATTTCGCATTTCATGTATTCGCAACATTTTTTGTAAAAATTCATCATCAATCCTCTAACTGTGTCGCTAGTTTTTGGAACAATAAAGTTCCTAGCCTCAGTTCGGTGGACTCAACCAACTTTCGAAAGGGGAAACCATCTACTGCAGTTCCCTATGTACAGTCACTTCTCAGAGCAGAAACCCCAGGACATCGCCATGGATCTCTGCGCAGTGGAACCACCCGGGGTTTTACCTCGGCCAAGGACTGTCACTTTCAATGTAACCCTGTTTAGTATGTTTTGTCCCATTCCGAAACTATCATCCTCCCCCCTTGCAGCAGGGCTGCAAGATATTCTTTTGTTACGGGCGGGCGTTGAGCCGAACCCCGGACCAAAAGAATGGATATGCAGTGTCTGTTGCAAAAAAATATATATTAAACGGTCGCATTCTGTGCAATGCTTCTCGTGTAAGAGATGGCTCCATAAATCTGGATGTTCAGGGCTTAACCTTAACATCCACAGACCCCGTACTTTCTTTAGTACTTTCGTGGCCCCTTGTTGTTTGCGCCGTCGGGCGTCCCGCGGTAAGCGCCGTTCAAGCGCACCCCTACCGCCACCTTCTAGTAGCAATACTAATAATAATAATGTCTTAACGACTAGCAGCATTTCTGCTATACCCGCCACACAAATTCCAGACTGTTGCTCGTGCCTTATGGCGTCAACATCACGCGCAGCAGCTCAACACTCTTGCTCCCACCGGAGCAGTTTAGACATGAGCAACTCCGAGCATCAGTCTCTGTCTGTTTCTTTGTTACACCCCCCCTCCCGTTTACACGTGAGTCAGGATCAACATCTTCTTGCACCTGTCTCGACGTGTACTGTTTGTCGGCAAAGATTATACACGCTCGCGTCATCGGTCAAATGCAATAACTGCTTAGGCCAATGCCACGTACATCTATGCTCTGGGCTCGCTAACAGGAATCTTTGGACGGATGCGTTCATCGCACCATGCTGTAACACGCCTCAACCTACGACGCCAGCCAACCCGGTTACACCAGGTCCACAGCTAACTAGGCTGAGGCACAGCCTTGGTCTTCGCCTACCAACACCTGGGCGAACACATCCGTCTCCCACGCCTTTGGTTAACTCGACATCGACCCCACCGGCGCACTTCCAAATCTTACAGCACAACTGTAACGGATTAACTGGTAAGATCGCAGAGATAACTAATTTGATGACGCAATATGACATAAAACTTGCCGCAATCCAAGAAACCAAGCTCAGTCCAAGGTCGGACCTCATTACCTATGGCGGATATAACATTCACCGGAAAGACCGTCATAGAGTAACAGGAGGTCTGGGAGGTGGTCTAGCGTTCATAACGCACAACTCTGTACAGTATCATCTATTTGATACCGACATCGAAGGAACGGATGATATCTTAGAAAGCCAAGGTATTACCATCCGTACAGGAGATGTCGATCTGCAAATCATTAACATCTACATACCCCCTGTCTCAAGTTGCCCCACCGGTTATCACCCCGACATTAGCTTGCTATTACGAGGAGAAAACCGCGTGATCCTGGGCGACTTCAATGCGCACCACGACATGTGGCACTCAAACTTGCCAGCAGACAGTAGGGGGCATGTACTCGCAGAACAAATAGATGATACGGCTTTCTGTACATTGAACGGAGACGCCCCAACGAGAGTATCGGGTAACTGCTATAGTTCGCCAGATATTTCTATCGTAAGTGCAGGACTATTGAACAACACCAATTGGCGACCCATACTCACGTTGGCGTCTGACCATCTCCCAATAGTCATTACCATCGAACGACCGACGGACTTTATAACACCTGAGCATGGTACATACATCACCTTTACCAAGGCGGACTGGGACAGCTTTCAGACATATACGGACGAATCCTTGGCTGCTCTATCCATTCCTACGGACGTACGCAAAGGCGAACGAGACTTCAGCAACATCATTGACTTGGCCTCTAGACGCTTCATTCCTGCGGGTCGAATATCCCGAATAAGACCAAATTTCCCCGCGGAGGCAGCGGCCATGGCTAGAGAAAGAGATGAAGTGCGAAGTCTCAATCCCGCAGACCCCCGTATAAGGGATCTCAACGCGGAAATTCGTAGGTTGGTCGATAAACACAAACTGGCCAAATGGAAACAACACCTAGAGCAATGCAACCTCTCTGACGGTGTTGGCAAATTATGGACTACGGTCAAAGCTCTATCTAATCCAACACAACACAAGGATAAAGTAGATATTACTTTCGGTGACAGGGTGAAGAAGGACCCTAGGGGATGTGCGAACTCCTTCTGTAGACAATTTGTACTACATTCCCCACCCGATAGAGCTAAACGTAGAACCATGCGACAGGCGCGTAAATACAAAAACCAAAACACGCCCATTGTCATCACTGCCTCAGAGGTCAAGGAAGCCATCAGACAGGCTAAGCCCTCAAAATCCATCGGGCCCGACGGCATTGCCATGAAGATGCTGAAACATCTAGGCCAGGAGGGACACAAATACTTAGCGGCTCTATTCAATCTTTCACTGAACACTTTCGTCATTCCTGAAATATGGAAAAAGGCGAGAGTGGTTCCATTATTAAAACCTAGAAAGCCGGCAAACATAGGCGATTCATATCGCCCTATATCACTTTTGTCGCCGGTAGTGAAGACGCTAGAGTCCATTTTGCTCCCGTATTACACCGCAAATCTGCACCTGGCTAATCATCAACATGGCTTCCGTAAGCTGCACAGCACCACCACCGCACTCAATGCCATTACAACGCAAATAAATAGCGGTCTAAATCAAAACCAACCAAATCACAGGACTGTGTTAGTGGCACTTGACTTGTCGAAAGCTTTTGACACAGTCAACCATGCCACTCTCATACAAGATCTATTAGAAACACAAATACCTGATGGGTTAAAGAGATGGACCGCTAATTACTTGAATGGGCGGCAGGCGTCGGTCAACTTTAGAAACGCAACATCAAAACCAAGACGAATTAGACAGGGGTGCCACAGGGTGGTGTCCTATCCCCGACACTGTTTAATTTCTATCTATCGAAGATGCCCCCACCACCAGAGGGTGTCTCCGTCGTTTCTTATGCTGACGACTGTACAATAATGGCGACGGGGAAGGGCCCCTATACTGATGAACTCTGTAATAAAATCAACGGTTACCTCTGCGACCTTTCCAGGTTTTTCACAGAGCGAGATCTGACGATATCTCCGACTAAATCAACGGCGACACTTTTTACGACGTGGACGCACCAGGTGAGAAATGAATTAGACATTTTCGTTGACGGCCCTAAGCTACCAACTGTCAGCCACCCAAAGTTATTAGGGATGACATTGGATAATACTTTCTCATTTGCTGGTCATGTGTCTGCAATGGTCTCAAAGGTACGTGGTCGCAACAAGATCCTCAAGTCACTTGCCGGCAGTACTTGGGGAAAAGACAAACAAACGTTGCCATTGGCCGACCAGTCTTTGACTATGCTTCACCCATATGGTCGCCTAATGTACATAACACCAACTGGACGAAGTTACAAGTCTGCCAAAATACTGCCATCAGAACTGCTACGGGATGTCTCCTCATGTCTTCCGAGTCTCACCTCCATCAGGAGGCAAAACTGCTCAATGTAAAAGAGCATGCGGAAATGCTGAGCAAGCAATTCCTTCTGAACTGCCACAAGCCAGCACATCCAAACCGTCATCTTTTGGACATAGATCCGCCCCCGAGAGACATAAGGAAACATCTCCGTAAACATTATGATGAGATCCGGCATCATATTACCTTGCCGTTTGATCTGCAGAATCATAAGCGGGCTCTAACTGACATCCACACCGAGTCGGTAGATACTTTTGTCGGATCTCTACCTGTGAACCCCGTTCTGAACAGTCCTCCACCGGATATTGCTGAAGAAGAACGCACCTTACCAAGGGAGACAAGAGTTACCCTGGCACAGCTTAGGTCTGGATATAGTGTAAGGTTAAACTCCAACTTGTCCAGACTTAATGACACAATCTCAAACACATGCCCTGCATGTGGTAGGACCCCCCGATGATACTCTACATCTCTTCAATTGTTCATTTGAACCTACTCTTCTAACCCCTCTGTCCCTCTGGACAAACCCTGTTGAAACTGCACGTTTCCTTGGACTCCCCTTAGAAGAGCTTGATGAAGATCTTCGGAATGATCATACACTCTAGACAGGGCAATGAATTGTTAACAACAACAACAACATCTACTGCAGTTAATCGTGCAACCACTGCCATGAATGTATCTTCGCATTTTGGATTGAAATAACTCGTTATATTTTTGGTTTTCTGTGACGATGGAAGATGTGTCCATCCTTCAGATTTTCATTTCAGCTGATTATTGTGGACCTAAACCAATGAAGTGAACAAAAATATTTTTAACCACAATCGACAATCACTCTTATAATCATATACATACTTTCAGATGAGTCCAAAGGCCCTTTGTGGATCCACCATTGGTCTTTACAATTTTGTTACAAGTTTTGCACCTTGCTGTGCCTCCATTGCTGCTGCTCACTAGGTAATGTAACCACACTGAATTTTCGTCGTTTGCTTTTACTGGATGGGGAACGTACTCCATTTTTCGACTAGATGCTGCAATTTAGTATGGAACTAATTAATTTAATAACTATAAACTCATATCAAACATTTTCTTACCCATATTCACAAAGTTATGTCTGCCGTGGTAGGTAGTTCATCGTTGAGTAATAAAGTTGCAGAGCATGGCAGTTGAGCAATTTTAAACACAGGGGGTGTCTTGTGATTTAATATTAGATATAACTTTAAAAATAATATGGCAGAAACAATTTCATCAAAAACGCTGAATAAGTTTTTCAAATTACTACATATATGAAATCCCGGAACCTTGGGATTCGACAAAAAAGTATCCCGGGATTTCGTGATGAAAAAATTGCATGGGAAGCCCGGGCTTCGGGATCGGGATTTCCCGGGCTCGATGCCTTAGTTCACACGTGTTATTTAACACTAAAATATAATAAATGCGAATAATACGCTATATAAATGAATGAAAAACACGTAAATTGAAAATTGATTCAGAAAGCATCTGCTTTAGCACGTGCTTTTTGCAAAATTTACCTTTTCGTTTCCTATGGTGTGCAAAAATTTTCCATTTTGCTGTGCCAAACGGAAACGTAAATTATGACAGTAGTAAATTTTGACGTATGGAAAAAACACGTGCAAAAGCAAATATTCTGTGAATAAATTTTCGATTTACGTGGTTTTCAGCATTTATATTGCTTTATTTTGGCATTCTCTTTTATTTTAGTGTTAAATAACGCTGTGCGCATAAATTCTTGTGAAATACAATGAATGTTAACAGCACATGCATCCCTGCGCTCACTTTTTTGGTTGTCAAAATTTGACCTAGCCCCCTGGGCTAGGGCGAATTCTGACGTTCATATTCACCACGATAACTGTCAGAATTTACCATCGCTCTGTAAAAATTTGCTTTTTTAAACCAATTGGCACACGGCCTAAGAGTTAAAAAGAAGTTATCGATAATAACATAAACAATAATAAAAATTAAAAAATAGTAATGAAAATACATTATATGTTTATTATTATCCAACATTTTTCACGTCTGCCCTGTATGACGCGGAGTTTGGTACTGTTTAATGTTTAACAAGTGTTTGTATATATGCGCGCAGTCCGAGCTATCACTCTTAGGGCCGGTTGCATAAAAGCCGATAACGACTAATCGCCCGGTTAGCGGAGTTTAATTGACGTATTTTGTTCGGTTAGCTGTCAAACTAACCACCGATTAGTCGTTATCGGCTTTTAGGCAAGCGGCCCTTAAAGTTCAGTTTATTCACTACTGTCAAAATTTACCTTTTCGTTTGGCACAGCAAAATGGCAAATATTCGTTCACCATAGGAAGTTTGTTCACCTCATTTTACTCTGACGAAAACAAGTATCAATTGACACGCAGCCAAATTCAGAAATGCCTTAAAGCGACAATTATACTTATCGCTAACGCCCCATAACGCTAATCAGCTGTTCCAACCAAACTTATGGAAATCAATGTAAACGATAAGTGATGCCATTACATAACGTTAACGCGTTAACCATACCATAGCCGACCAATTGGTTTTTGCTTTTTTGGCTTATCCCTAACCTCTTAAAGTTTGTGATGGTGAATTTTCATACATTTTTAAGCTTTTATTTGTTGTTTTCGGTGCCTTTTAGCTTGGTGAGTAAGCATGTGTGTAATTGTCACTTATTTATAGTTACTGCATGACTAATTGTTCGTATTGGAGATGGTTAGCGTTATCGTTATGGCCATGGCGTTAGCGATAACGAAGTATAATTAAGCCCTAAGGCACTGATATGCATTGCAGTGTTAAAGATTTACGCAGGACGAACATTGACAGGACAACGCCTGTCCGGTCACCTAGTTGTTAAATAAAACTCGCGCCCGTTACAAAATTCAATAGAAACCTTTATTTAGTAACACACTCTGTTATAACTTAACTAAAACTAATTTACAGCTAGGTATTAATTTGTATTTATACATCTCGAATATTCCATCAAATAATAGTAGGCTAAACATATTTGAACAAACTCAATTTGAAATACTCATTTCGAAATACAAAATTCAATTTTCGGCCTGGATAAAAAGTATACTACTTTCCATAGAAATGGTTAGGTTAGGTTCAAATGGCTGCCGCAGAGGCACACCTAGGCCAGTATTAAAAGGCCCGTTGTGATACCACCAACACTAGGAAAGTCAGCAAATTGCAGAACCCGGGGCTGACGCTCCTAAACCGACACCGTTGCTCCTCCTCGAACTATTTAGATGACTTGATGAAGGCCATCACGTCCATTATATCCAGCTCCGTGACCTAGCGTAGGCTAACCAGGAAGGCCACTCCCAAAAGCCGGACAGTTGCAGATGAGGTGCTCCACCCTTTCTTCCTCCTCGTCATCTTTGCAACTCCTGTAGCATCGTCGGTAGGGTCCACCAAGTCTTTCTACCAATAAGGCAGTGCCCAGTTAATACACCTATTAATATGGAGATTTCTCTTCTCCTTGGGGCATAAATGTGGCTTGATCTTTTATGACCCCATTTCGGCCAGGTTTGTTTGGATATCCGGCACCCTGGAGATTGCAGCCATCTTTCGTTGGCTTGGCAGAGTGTGTAGTCTTTCAGCATTACCTTGCAGCTATGCAAACGGCTTACCTAAGCGCTCTTTATCCCGAAGAACCTGCTTGGTCGTGCCCTGCCTCGCAAGTTCGTCTGCCCTACAATTTCCTTCAATGGCCCCACGCCCCGGGACCCATGTGAGGTTCACGCGGTTCTGTTTGGCCATCTGTTCTTGAGATCGACGACAGCTGAGCGTCAGGTCAGAGTTGAACGAGTAAGAGCCAAGTGTTTTGATGGCCGCTTGGCTGTCGCTGAGAAAAACAATATCCTGTCCGATAGTGTGTTGACCTATCCAAGCCGCGGCGTCCATGATTGCTGAAACTTCAGCCTGGAAGACACTGCAGTGATCAGGTAGTCTGAAGGAGAGCTCAAGGTTAGGATCCTTTGAATAAACCCCTCCTCCAACTCTGCCATAGAACTTGCCGCCATGATTGGCGGGAATCCGATCCATCCTCTGCCATTCCTCCCTACTGGGAATGATTATTTTAAAACCTCTAACTCCGACTGTTGTGGTCGCACAATGATCTGTGCTCAGCGGAAGAAAGCTGTAGGATTCCAAAATACTGGCGTGTCCAGTAGTGCTGGCGCCCCAGCCGGACGTTTCCCTTAGACGCAGAGCCAATGCTGCTGCTACCCGGTTCCCTTCTAGATCGAGTGGCAAAATGCCGAGAATGACCTGCAGTGCTTCGTTGGGCGTTGTTCTTAACGCACCCAGGTTAGTTTTGTCAGCCTAGTTCAGGCGCACGCCATTCTGTTTTGGTAGGTTTAACGGTGGTATCTTATAGAGTTTGGTGAAATGGACCAGTTCGACTTTTCCCGGGTTGATGCTCAGTCCGCAGTGCGAGCACCATGAGGAAACCTCTCGCAGTGCTACTTGCATCAAGTCGCACAGGGTTTGTGGGAATTTGCCCCTATATACAATCGTCCACCGAAAGAAAATCCGCTTGTAAAACTAACATTTCTGCTTTATCAATTTAACATTTCAGCAAAAAATGTCGTATTAACAAGCGGCAGTATGGTCGGAGCGGTCGTGTGTCCGATCCATGTTCGTTTTTATTGTATTTATTTGGTTAACATCTTGACGAAGAAGCCGAGTGTCCGTTCCAGATCTGGTTATTTTATCATTGATTTCAATTATTTGATAAATTGTATTTATTAATGTTTAGCCGCGTGTGTCGGGCGCTTTTGTTTTTGGCTCACAGTTGCCTTTGACAATCTCCCTAAAGTTCAACGCCGGTGCAAACTGACGAACGATATGGGTACCGATAAGAAATAAAAGGCAGCAATTAAATTCAAATAAAGGCAGGTTGTTTATTTAGATAAAAGAAGGATGATATACAAAGGTGTATAGAGATGAATAGAAGGAGGATAGGGTACGAAATTAAAGTACAACGATGAGTTACCTTGTTGAAAGTTTAATGGTGGCTTGCTTGATGATAGGCTGGAAACGCTCAGATTCGCTGCTGTCCAAAGACTGACTTTCCAGACGATCATCAAGTTGCCTCTAGCTATTATGGAAATGTCCACCGGTAAATTTCCCTACACAGTGTCGCTTTGCAGCGAACCGCTGTGTCGAGAGCCCACCAGCGATTCCCAACCATTGCAAGCCTTTTGGCTTCAACATTTCCGCCAGCCTTGCAATACTGAGGAATTGCAACATACCTTGACAAATTGCGATGGTTAACTAGAAATTTAATCTTGATCCTTAAAACTAGAACATAAAAATAGGCGTGCAAAAATTAGTAACTTGTTGAGCTTTATTCCTTTCATAAATCTTTATTCAGTTCAATGTGAGATCTTAAAACTAAACCACAGTACGGTGGCCACGAACCGACGACGTTAAAAACCGGTACGCAGTCGCTGTGGGGGTCGCTGTGCTTAAAGAGCACAAGGGCCAGAAAGGACCCAACTGAAAACCTACTTCTGGGCAGTAGGTTACCCAGGGTTCACGTTAAATTGATACAAAAGTTGCTGAATCAACATTAGCATGTATGGCATTATCATATCAATTTCTCATGTTAATAATACATTACTTCGAAAAGTTTTATTTAACATTAAAAATTATGTAAACAACCGATTTCACGTCAAATTGATAAAAAACTTGTTGAGCCAACATTAGTACGTCATATCACTGTCATATCAATTTCTCATGTTAATATACATTTCGATATCATATTGATATAAAAACTGTTAATCTCACATTTGTATAACATTCTCATGTTAAAATGGCATAAGCCGCGCTGCAGTTGACATTTATCATGTTCATAACACATTTCGAAAAACTGCTTCACGTAAAAAAGATATGGAAATATACTAGCATTTGTATATGTAATTTTTTCATTCTAAAATGAAATGAACCGCGTTACAGTTGACACTCAAGTTCGGGCGTGCTGGGAATTTACATATATAAACAAAAATAATTAACATAAAAACAATTGTAGAAGTGAAGTGAAAACAGCAGCGCAAGAGGAATTGGTGCTTCATCTGTATTACATTTACGAAGGAGAAACTGTAATAAGATATAAGAACTTTTAGTTCCTGTGAAATGCATAATAAAGGTAGGTAGAAGTGGCTGCCGCAAAGGCACACCTAGGCCAGTAATAAAAGGCCCGTTGTGATACCACCAAACACTCGGAAAGTCAGTCCCGGGGCCCGGCCATATGGAAAATCCCAGTGCTGTCGGGACTCTCCATATAGCCGAAACCCGGGACTGACACTCCTAACCGACACCGCTACCCCTCCTCGAACCATTTTGATAACTTGATGAAGGCCATCAAGTCCTTTATGTCTAGCTCCGCGACCTGGCTTAAGCTAACCAGGAAGGGAACTCCCAGAGAGCGCATTCTCGCTCCGCTTAAGGCCGGGCAGTTGCAGATGAGGTGCTCCACCGTTTCCTCTTCCTCATCATCTTTGCAACTCCTGCAGCATCGTCAGTAGGGAACGCCTAGCCTTGCTGCGTGCCTACCAATAAGGCAGTGCCCGGTTAAAACACCTATTAATATGGAGATTTCCTTCCTTTTTAGGGCGTATATGTGTCTAGATCTTTTAAGATCGCATTTTGGCCAGGTTTGCTTGGATATCCGGCACCCTGGGGCTTGTAGCCATCTTTCGTTGGCTTCGCGGAGTGTATGCTCCTTCAGCATTAGCTTGCACGTGGCAAACGGCATACCTATGCGCTCTTTATCTTGAAGAATCTGCTTGGTCGTGCCCTGCCTGGCAAGTTCGCCTGCCCTACAGTTTCCCTCAATGTCCCTGTGTCCCGGGACCCATGTGAGGTTCACGCGGTTCTGTTGGGCCATCTCTTGAAGAGATCGACGACAGCTGAGCGTCAGTTCAGAGTTGAACGAGTAAGAGCCAAGGGATTTGATGGCCGCTTGGCTGTCGCTGAAAATACAGATATCCTGTCCGATGGTGCGTTCACCTATCCAAGTCACGGCGTCCATGATTGCTGAAACTTCAGCCTGGAAGACGCTGCAGTGATCAGGTAGTCTAAAGGAGAGTTCTTGGTCCAAATCCCTTGAGTAAACCCCTCCTTCGACTCTGCCGTCTAACTTCGAGCCGTCGGTGTATATACAAGTGCCGCCATTAGTAGCGGGACACTGATCTATGTTCTTCCAGTCTTCCCTGCTGGTAATGTTTATTCTAAAACAACAATCTCCGACTGTTGTGGTCGCACACCGATCTGTGCTCAGAGGGAGAAAGCTGTAAGATCTTAGAATACAGGAGTGTCCAATAGTGCTTGCGCCCCAGACGGACGTTTCCCTTAGACGCACAGCCGATGCCCTTCCAGATCGAGTGGCAAAAAGCCAGGAATGGTCTGGAGAGCTTCATTGGGCGTTGTTCTTAACGCCCCGCTTATACAGATCATGCTCGATCTGTGGACTTTCCCTAACAGATTTAGGTTTGTTGCCTTTCTTAGCGCAGGCCACCATACCACGACTCCATACAGCATAATTGGCTGGATTATCGCAGTGTAGATCCATCTGCAAATTTTGTGGCTGAGCCCCCATTTTTTTGCCAATGGCTCTTTTACACGTGTAAAGTGCAATGCACGCTTTCCTCTGGCGCTGGATGACATTCTCCTTCCAGTTAAGCTTTCTATCTAGAACTGTGCCTAGGAATATGGCTTTGTCAGCTAAGTTCAGGCGCACGCCATCTAGTTCTGGTAGGTTCAACGGTGGTATCTTGTACCGCCTGGTATAAAGGACAAGCTCCACCTTTCCCGGGTTGATGCTAAGTCCGCAGCGAGAGTACCATGAAGAAACTTCTCGCAGTGCTGCTTGCATCAAGTCAAACAGGGTTTGTGGGAATTTGCCCCTATATGCAATAGCTAAATCGTTTGCATATGCCACTATCTTCCCGCCCCCCCACCTTGTGTCTCGTAGCAGCGAGTTTACGGTGAGGTTCTATAGGAGCGGGGAGAGAACACCACCCTGAGGCGTTCCTCTTGTGACATAGCGTGAAAGATCAACTGTTCCCAGTGAAGAAACTATTTTCCTTCCCTTTAGTAGTTGATCAATTAGTCCAAAAAGAGACCTATTTATGCCCAGGTTTGTTAAAGCAGTGTTAATAGCCTCCGGACTTATATTGTTGAAAGCCCCTTCGATGTCCAGAAAGGCCACGAGACAGTACTCCTTTTCATGCAATGATTTTTCAACAATAGAGACTAGGCTGTGGAGCGCAGTTTCCGTTGATTTACCTTTGGTGTATGCATGTTGATAGCTAGAGATAAGGTTGCTATCAATAGTAGAGGAGAGATAATCGCTAATTATCCTCTCGAAGGTTTTAAGTGCAAAAGACGAGAGACTGATCGGTCTGTAGTCTTTAGGCTCATAGTGTGAGGCCTTCCCAGCTTTTGGAATAAAGACTACCGTGGCGCTTCTCCAGGAGCACGGAATGTAATTAAGAGCCAGGCAGGCTGAATAGAGAACTACCAGCCATTTAGCTGATATTTCCAGCGTGTTTATGAGTTGTGCGGGGAAAATCCCGTCTGGCCCAGCTGCCTTGAACGGCTCAAAGCTTTTGATTGCCCACCTTACCCTTTCCTCCGTAATGGGTATGTTTACCGCCAGGTTTGTTGCAGATGCTACAGGTGCATCATACAAGTTCCCCGGAAAGTGTGTGTTCAGGAGCAGCTCCAGGGTTTCCCCTTCCGTGCTGGTCCAAGATCCGTCAGGCTTCCGTAAATAGCTAATGGCTGTTTGAGTTTTTGATAGCACTCGTCTAAGTCTCGCTGTATCATCGACTTTTTCGACCCCGGTGCAGAAATTTCTCCACGAAGTTCTCTTCGCTTGCCTTAGAGCCTTTTTATAGGCCCTCAGTTTAGCTTTATATTCGAGCCATTCAGGCTCCGTACCGATGCTCTTGGCCTTGTTAAATTGCTTCCTGCATGATATACGGAACGAATCCAGGTCGTAAGACCACCAGTGGGGTCTATGTTTGCCGCGTGGTTTTGGTACTGGACAAGCCTGCTCTAGGGCATTTGAGAGCGCCGTGGTAAAGGTCGTTACCAGATCATCCAGTTCTCCCACTAATGAGGGGGCTTGTGGAGGTAATACTGGTAGGTCCCTAGCTAATATTTGGTTATGTAGCTGCCAGTTAGTGTTGCGTGGATTTCGTTTCATAACTGGCTGCTCAACAATAAAGTCTAACACAATTTCTATGTACCGATGGTCAGAAAATGAATGCTCATCAAGAACACGCCATTTTCTGACCCACTCATAAGCGCCTTCGCTACAAACAGTGAGGTCTATAACCTCCCTACGAGCTTTAGTTATAAAAGTAGGCTCGTTACCCACGTTACAAACCACCAGGTTAGTTGTTAGTCAAACAGACACCCCTATTGCGAGTGTCGATCAGCAGTAGAATAGAAATTTTTCGACCGTGTCGATTGTCTTTTATTTTCGTACCATGTAACTTGATCGAATAAAATGTGTACCATTGTGAATAACTCGCTACAATATGGCGAGAAATAAGAAAACTCGCTGAATTGTAATCAGCTGTTCACTGTTTGTTTACATTTTTGCAGTGTTTAATAAAATTGAAATAATAAAATTTAATAATAAAGAAAGTAAAACGCAAATAATAAAATATCTTTACAATACATAAATTAGTGATTTTGTAGTAAATATCCTAAATGGATTGTCTTGAGCTGTGGTTAAGTGATAGTGACGAAGATGAAGATGCGCGAACAAGGTTAATAGAGGCGGCAAGGGACAGACGCAAATTGAGGGATTCATCCAATCCTCTGGAAATGGAAGAACAAATGTTTGTAATCTGATTTCATTTGGTAAAAACGCACTAAACTGTCATTTATTTAGGTTTTTAAAAAATTTTCGTTTACCGAAAGCTGCATTTGTGGATTTGCTGGCCATGCTAGATGCCAAATTACAACCTGGTGTAAGGAACACAGCGGTCCCAACAATTTTAAAGCTGGCAGCAACTTTACGATTTTGTGTTCTTTCTTACCACTTTTCCCATGAGCGCATCGGTGGTCCCAAGCTGTTAAGCTCTGCAGTGATAAGCTCCCATCTCGACTTTCCCTGACTCTTTCCACATATGCCTTTTCCCAAATCGGGATTTTCCTTCATTAGCTGCACCAATCTTGCTATTTGGCGTTTGTTGCTCACAATTTTCGATCTGCAATTAAAATACACATTTTTTTACTATTTATGTTTACAGTGTGCAAAATCCGTATTCCGTATTTATTTATTTTTTTACTTTTGTTCCATTTTTTCACTTTTCGTCTATCACTTGAACGCTTCACCGACTAGAAAATGGCTGTAGATAAACGATCGATCAAAAGAGTATTCACAGTCGAAAAATGAGCGATCAATAGACACTCGCAATAGCACCCCTGTAGTCAACTTAACTAGTTTTATACTAATCAAATACCAGTCAGCCGGGCGGCCTCAACTAGTTCGAGTTCTGTAATTTTTCCATATTAGCAACTGGTATTTTTAACACGGGGATGTCCTACGAGATGGCAATTGTCCTTCTCTGCATCAGCACCATACCAATTGGCTGACTAGCCAGCCTCTGCATCAGGAATATACCAGTTGATATACTTGTTATTATATACATCAGTATCATACCATTTAAGATACTAGTTCGTATATGCGTCAGGATCGTACCAGTTGGCAGACTAGTTCATATATACATCAGAATAATACCAGTTGGCAGACTAGTTCATATATACATCAGAATCATACTAGTTGAAAGACTAGTTCATATATGCATCAGAATCATACCAGTTAACAGACTAGTTCACATATGCATCAGAATCATAACAGTTGGCAGACTAGTTCATATATGCATCAGAATCATACCTGTTGACAGACTACTTCTTATTTGCATCAGAATCATACCAGTTGACAGACTAGTTCATATATGCATCAGAATCAACCAATTAACAGACTAGTTAAAAAAATCATCGGAATCATACCAGTTGTCATAGTAGTTATATATGCGTCAGAATCATACCAGTTGATATAGTAGTTCATTTATGCATCAGAATCATACCAGTTCACATACCAGTTCACTTATGCATCATAATCATATCAGTTGACATACTAGTTCAAATTTGCATCAGAAATATACCATTTGACATACTAGTTCATATATGCATCAGAATATTACCACTTGATATACTAGTACATATATACATCAGAATCATACCAGTTGACATACTGCTCAGTCTATGCGGCAGGACATACTAATCATTATGCCCATTCAGATCGTACCACTTGTCATACTAGTCCACGAATTTGACATTCATTCCAGTTGGTATACTAGTCGGTCTATGCACCAGTATCATAGTCAGCCTCTACATCAGCAATATACCAGTTTATTCTTAAGAAAGCAGCGACTATTTGTATTTATCCAAACACGAAAAAGCATCTGTGAATTACAAGGTAAAAAAGAAGCAGTTACAAGAGAAAAAGAAAAGCAATTGTCCTCTTCTGCATCAGCACCATACCAATTGGTATACTAGTCAGCCTCTGCATCAGCATTATACCAGTTTATATACTAGTTCATACACAGCCAAAAATGAGCTAAAGGCTCTGAGTTCGATTCTCGGTAAAGTTGACACAATTTTTTTGTTTCTATATTTTTTAAATTATGTTGTTTATTGTATTTTTAATTTAATTATTGAATTCAACTTGCAATGGCTCCTTTCAAATTCCGCGTTCGTCAAGTTTGATTATATAGGTGAAGGCCCAATTGTATTCAACTTTGTAGGATCCACTTTCATTCAAAATTTTTTAAACGTAAAGCGAAGCGAAATTTTTGCAAATGCTCAAAAACGAGGCGCGCATTTGTCAAAGTTTTATGTAATTGGGGCTTTGGTGTTGTATTTTTAGGTAAGGTAAATTAAGGTTACTCAAGGTTAAGTTTGTCGTCCACTGCGGAGTTCCGGTCCCACATATGTATATATAGATAAAAGTAAGTCTTATGTTTACATCAAAAAGAGTCAAAGTAAGACTGCTTTCATGCTGGGCCATACACTCGAGTTAAAGGAGCATTGTTAGAGTCAATTTATATTGTTGTTGTTAATATACTCAAGTTTATGCCGCAACGTAAAAAAAATGGCGATTATATACCAACAGGTTGTCATAACCTCTAACGAGACTTTTGCCGAACTTCTCTTCCAACTTATAGTGTGCTGCTTTGATTTTTGTTGGGATTTTCCACATAGTAGTATCCCGGGACTGACACTCCTAAACCGACACCGTTACTCCTCCTCGAACCACTTAGATGACTTTATGAAGGCCATCAAGTCCTTTATGTCCAGTTCAGCGGTCTGGTTTAGGCTATCCAGGAAGGGAACTCCCAAAAAGCGCGTTCTCGCGCCGCTTAAGACCGGGCAGTTGCAGATGAGGTGCTTCACCGTTTCCTCTGCCTCATCATCTTTGCAGCTCCTACAGCATCGTCGGTAGGGCACACCTTCTGCGTGCCTAGCAATAAGGCAGTGCCCAGTTAGAACACCTATTAATATGGAGATTTCTCTCCTTATTAGGCCAGGTTTGTTTGGATGTCCGGCACCTTGGGGATTGTTGCCACAGAGTGTGTATTCCAAGTCAACGAAAGGTAGCAACAATCCCAAGGGTGCCGAACATCCAAACAAACCTGGCCAAAATGGGATTATAAAAGATCTAGAGGGATCATAAAAGATCTGAATACAGTTACTTCAACAAAAAATACCGTTCAAACAACCAAAATTTGGTCAAATTCAGGATAACAGCACGAGATTGTAGATTTTACCAGTGCCTTTTTTCTGTGTATATAAGTACACAAGAAATATAGCAGTTGACATACTAGATCATATATACATCAGCATCATATTTGTATTTAGCCAAACACGAAAAAGCATCTGTGAATTACAAGAGAAAAAAAGAAGCAAACCAAAAATTTCAAATAATGTTTGCATAGTACCATGTAGTACAATAGATCGTACTAATGGTTGCGGTGTAATAAGGCCTTATAATAAAAATGTAGTATGAAATGGAATTTTTCTAATTAGTATTTTTCTAAAATAGATTAGGCTTTTTCTGACTACACCTTTTCAGTTTATATTCAGAAAGTAACAATTTATATTTAGAAAATTACAATTCATATTCAGGATTTCCATTTGATATTCAGCAAAATACAATTGACATTCAGAAAATTACAATTGATATTCAGAAAACTTTCTGACTAGTATGATTTCGCCCAGCAAATTATAGTTGTATACTAATATGTTTTCTGATTAGATTGGCATTTATTGGTTTAAGGGTAATCAGCAAAGAACTAGTATAAAAACATCCATAAAATGTATAGTAAACGAGCTAGGTGTCTGCTGAGTAGTGTGGAATTGATTAGTTTGAAGGTATTCAGAAATTAACTGGTATGAATACACCACAAAATGTATGGTCATTGAACTATATTGTTTGCTGAGTAGTGTGGCCTTGACTGGTTTGAAGCTAATCAGCAATGAACTAGTATAAATACACCACAAAATGTATGGTCAATGAACTATATTGTTTGCTGAGTAGTTGGACATTGACTGGTTTAAAGGTGATCAGAAATGAGCTAGTATGAATACACCACAAAATGTATGGTCAATGAACTATATTATTTGCTGAGTAGTTCGACATTGACTGGTTTAAAGGTGATCAGAAATGAACTAGTGTGAAGACACCACAAAATGTATGGTCAATGAACTATATTGTTTGCTGAGTAGTTCGATATTGACTGGTTTAAAGGTGATCAGAAATGAACTAGTATGAATACACCACAAAATGTATAGTCAATGAACTATATTGTTTGCTGAGTAGTTTGGCCTTGACTGGTTTGAAGCTAATCAGCAATGAGCTAGAATAAATACACCACAAAATGTATAGTCAATGAAATATATTGTTTGCTGAGTAGTTGGACATTGACTGGTTTAAAGGTGATCAGAAATGAACTAGTATGAATACACCACAAAATGTATAGTCAGTGAACTATATTGTTTGCTGAGTAGATCGACATTGACTGGTTTAAAGGTGATCAGAAGTGAACTAGTATGAATACACCACAAAATGTTTAGTCATTGAACTATATTGTTTGCTGAGTAGTTTGGCCTTGACTGGTTTAAAGGTGATCAGAAGTGAACTAGTATGAATACACCACAAAATGTATAGTCATTGAACTATATTGTTTGCTGAGTAGTTTGGCCTTGACTGGTTTGAAGCTAACCAGCAATGAACTAGTATAAATACACCACAAAATGTATAGTCAATGAACTAGAATTTTCGCTGAGTAGTTTGGCATTGACTGGTTTTAAAACTAATCAACATTGAACTGGTATGCATAAGCCACAAAATGGTTAGTCAATGAACTAGTATGTTTGCTGAGTTGTTCGGAATTTGACTGCAGGGACGATAATCGATAATCGCTTAGTAGTCGATTATCTATTCTCAATAGACACTCGCAATAGGGGTGAGAGACTCGCCCCTAGCGTTAATATCGGAGCTTCCCACTGGACGTGATGAGCATTAGCGTCAGCTCCAATAATAAGATGGCCCGTACAGAAATTGTCCACCAGATCTTTCACCTCCTTTTGTGGAGGAGGTTCTTCGGCGTCATAGGGCATATAGACCGACGCCATCGTTAGGCTGGTGCTGCCGACTGTTAAGCTGGCAGCTGTAACGTCACCATTTGAGTAGTTGGGTAATAGAAAGGTGTTTAGCTCAGACTTTAGCAAAATACAGGTTCTGACCTTGCCCTCATCATTGGCTTGGATGAGCTTGTACCCCTTAGTCCCCAATCCACAGATCCTAGAGCTATTGACCCAGGGCTCTTGGATAAGGACCACGTCTACGTCGCCTTTAGAAAGACGACTGCTTAAAACAGCCGAGGCTGCTTTAGATTTGTGCAGATTTATCTGAAGCACCACCAACATGAGAGAGCTCAGACTTCCCTGCCGCCAGCGTGTCGTCGAGGTCTGGCCTGTTCCGGGGGCTGTCTCTCAACGAGGAGTTGTTCAGAGCACCTGCACGATTTGGCGTGGCGGGAACCCTGCTGTCTGAAGCAGCATCAACGTTAGTGTGCTCAGGTTTAGCCACGATCGTGACGTCGAGGCCTTCTTCGTCAAGCAGGCTTTCTTCTATCGCCGAGTTGTTCGCAGCAACATCGCAATTTGACGTGGCGGATAACATACTTTCCGCGTCGGACTCCTCTGCTTCCCCTTCCGATGCCTCGATCTCCGAGTCCTCCGGAGCGTCCGGAATAGCAGCGCGCTGTGCATCGCCACGGTATACGTGGATCACGATCTGACCCAAGGCGTAATGCACTCGTCCGTTGCACCGTTTAAGGGGCTCGAGCGCCTCCTTATTCAGAGTGATAACCACCTGTCTATTGGGCCCAACCACATCATCGACCAGATTAACGCCCCAATCCTGCGTCGGGAGAGACGGATTCCAGACCTGCAGCATCTCAAGAATATTCTCGGGTTCTGCAGGGACGGCAGGAATCCATGCCCTTGCCCTTGGCCGAGCAGGAATGTCCTTCCAGTCGACGACATCTAGTCTTGCCCCTGGGTAGACTTCACGCAGTCTTGCAACTGCTGCCTTATACAGTGCGACAGTTCTTGCATCCTCGCACGCGAATATTTTGATCTGACCTTGGTGCCAGCCCGCGTCAGTACCTCGCGGCGGACTACCCGGAGACTCACGCATTAAGTCGAGGAGGGCCCTGCCCATTTCATTCCGGACATACAGCCACCGGTCTTTGGGATGGACTAACGGTCGGTACCTCGGTCGATGAAAATTATAAGGATTCTGTCCTTGGTTACTTCAGCAAAGCTGAGTTTTCCCACTACGGGGTTGAACTGATGCCGCTTCGGATGGGGGTCTACCACTCCGTCCGATCTCTGGCGTTTGAAGGGATTACCGTTCACCCTCTTAGGCACGTAGGGCCTCTGGAAATTTGGTATCAGAGCTTTCGCTTCCTCCACCATCTTCCTTTCTTCCGGCGACAGCTTCTCCTGCGATGCTCCCTCATATTTTTTAAGGATCCTTGCGGCCTTTCTTTTATCCCAGTACGCAAAGCGTCGGGGAGATGCCTCTTGGGGGGGATTCAGACTCGTAGTTGCCATCGCGGTCTCTCCCTTTGCGGCGTCGTCCTTCCCTTTCGAAACTCTGAAACCAGGTCGTGAGACCATTGCCCCAGATGTGAAGAGATTGGGTTTCGTACCAGCGCTTGATGGAAGTTTAGCTTGCGCCGTTTTCTGCTTGACTGCGTAGGCAGCCGCACTGCTGCTTGCTCCCATCAAGTCACTCTTACTTGATAGCAGTTTGGGGGATGACTGACCCGTAGTTGCCATCGCTGTCGGCCTCCCAGTTAACTTTGAGGCGGAGTTTGTCCTCCGGCGTTGTGTTTTCGCTTGCTCCAGCATAGTTCTTCTCTGCTGCGGAGTAAACGAAGTCGTTAATTGCTTTGTATTTTGTGTGTTCTTCATCTTGTTCGTACGACCCCTCGCCGGACAAGGCCAGCTTAGGGTCAAGGGTAGTGTAAGGGGAAGTGTGTCGTCCGCCGCGGCAGAGCCCAATACCGCGGTAAGACCATAGTTACTCCCTGAGGCGGCCCGGTATCAGTGAGGCTCCGTTCGACTACAGCCACGATTTGCCTCCCGGCTGCAAACGTCCAATGGGCACGGTATCGCATAACACCCTGGATTGGGAGGGAAAAGTTTTGCACATTTATATAGCGAGCCGCTTGCTGCAAGACAGACGCTCGCTTACAGCCGCACCTCATGGTGTACAGACGCTGCGAAAAAGACCCCGGTGAGCCCTTAAACCAAGTATGTCAGAGTGGCCCCACCGGGGCTCCGCGAGCCTATGTAATTGATACATAAGTACACACCATAGGTAGAGCAAACCAATAACACACAAAAAAGTGGTATGAAGGAATGCAAATTAAAAACCTCAGTGTGCTTCTGCATAAATATGAACGCCTAATAATATACTCATATTCCGTGTATCATATGGAAAATATGTCGCGGCCTTATGTCTAAAGGTATGAAATTGGCACGCTTATAAGAAAGTTGACTTAGAAATACTACAGGGCATCGTAGCTGATTTGTTATAAGCAATGGCTTTAACCGCTTCGGTGCAGACACAGTAGTTCTGTGTCCGAAAATCCATCTGATGTGGACCCTGGAAAGTCCGAAACGCGTCATGGTATCCATCGCTGTGTAAATCTTTGTCAATTTTCTCTAAGTATCAAAATTCATAAAAATTTCGTAACATCAAAAATTTGAATACCCTAGTACTAGTAAAAAGTACAGCAGGTATAAACAATTTTCGAGCTAAGCTCCAATAAGAAACATTCATAATTGATACATAAGTACACACCATAGGTAGAGCAAACCAATAATACGCAAAAAAGTGGTATGAAGGAATGCAAATTAAAAACCTCAGTGTGCTTCTGCATAAATATGAACGCCTAATAATATACTCATATTCCGTGTATCATATGGAAAATATGTCGCGGCCTTATGTCTAAAGGTATGAAATTGGCACGCTTATAAGAAAGTTGACTTAGAAATACTACAGGGCATCGTAGCTGATTTGTTATAAGCAATTGCTTTAACCGCTTCGGTGCAGACACAGTAGTTCTGTGTCCGAAAATCCATCTGACGTGGACACTGGAAAGTCCGAAACGCGTCATGGTATCCATCGCTGTGTAAATCTTTGTCAATTTTCTCTAAGTATCAAAATTCATAAAAATTTCGTAACATCAAATATTAGAATACCCTAGTACTAGTAAAAAGTACAGCAGGTATAAACAATTTTCGAGCTAAGCTCCAATAAGAAACATTCACAGTGAGATCTATGACCTACCTGCGGGTTTGAGTGATAAACGTAGGTTCGTTACCCACGTTGCAATCTACCAGGTTAGTAGTTAATAAATAGTCAAACAAAGACTCTCCCCTAGCATTGATATCGGAGCTTCCCCACTGGACGTGATGAGCATTAGCGTCAGTTCCGATAATACGATGACCCGTTCAAAAATGTGCCACCAGGTCTTTTACCTTCCTCTGTGGAGCAGGTCCTTCGGCATCGTAAACTGGCAACTGTAACGTCATCATTGGTATAGTTGGGCTGGAGAAATTCGCTCAGCTCAGACTTAACCAAAATGCAGGATCTAACCCTGCTACCCTCTTTGGCTCGGATAAGCTTAAAACCCTTAGTTGACCCAGGGTTCTTGGATGAGGACCACATCTACGTCGCCTTTAGAAAGACGACTGATTAAAGTAGCCGAGGCTTATTTAGATTTGCGCAGGTTTATCTGAAGCACCACCAACATGAGAGCGCTCAGACTTCCCTGCCACCGCCGTATCGTCGAGTTCTGCCTCGTCTGGAGGCTTTTTTTCAACGACGAGTTGTTCAGACCACGATTTGGCGTGGCGGAAACCCTACAATCTTTGGAAATATCAACATTGATGCGCTCAGGACTAGCTACTATCACCGTGATATTGAGGTCTTGCTCGTCCAGCAGGCAGTCTTCCATCGCCGAGCTGTTCACTGCGATGTCCAAGTCCTCCGGAGCAGCCGAAATAGCAGCGCGTTGTGCATCGCCACGCTTTACGTGGATAGCGATTTGACCCATGCCGTAGTGCACTCGTCCATTGCACCGTTTAAGGGGCTTGAGTGCCTAATTATTGTGAAGTCCACCTGCCTATCAAGCCCTACCGCATCCTCAACCAGATTGACACTCCAGTCCTGCGTCGGGGGAGACGGGTTCATGTTCCGCAGCATCCTGAGAATTCTCTCAGGTTCAGCAGGGATGGCAGGAATCCATTCCCTTGCCCGAGCCGAAAAGTCCTTCCCATCGACAACTTCGATTCTTGCCCTGTACAGTGCAACAGTTTTTGCATCTTCGCAAGCGAATAACTTGATTCGACCCTGGTGCCATCTCGCATGCTGTGTTGCCATTTTAGGCGATTACTTTTGTTAACAATAATGCCAACAATGTCAACAGTATCAAGAGGGACGAGATTGCAACAACAATTGGCGCGCAATTCATCTACTTCTCCATCAGCCTCAAACCAGACTCAATCAGCATGTGCTGCTCAACAACAGCAAAACGATAAAATACCAATAACAAAATGGGTAGAAGTGCTAGAAGAGAAGCTCAATAGTTTAGAAGAGAACAATGTGAAAAAACTAAATGAGCCAATGATAGCACTGGAAAACAGTTTATGCAGAAGTTCAGCGAACTATCTGGTGAGTTGACAAACGTGAAGGATAGAGTAGCAGAAGTGGAGAAAAGAGTGACTACGATTGAGATTGAGCGAAAATCCGATGATGACAGCTTGCGCTCGGATCTTATATCACTCAAAAAAGATGCATGTAAAGCGTGGGCACAACTAGAGAGCTTTGAAAATTCTGCGGTCGCAACATTGTCATAAATGGTGTACCTCAAGAGAATGGCGAAAGTTTGATTGAATTGTTTGTGGGTGTGTGCAGAGCGATTGATTTCCCAACTCCAAGCATGCGTGAGGCGTTTCGTATACGGCAAAGAGGAGGTCGACACGAAAATCAAAATAATAAAAACAAAAACCCAGATCCAATATTGATCTAGTTAAGCTCTTCTCATGCCAGAAATCAGCTGTTGACAGCAATTGCACGATTTAGTAAATCAAAAAAGAGACCTTTAATATTCTCCGATGCTGGTCTGCACGGTGAAGGAAATATTTATGTACGTGAGAGTCTAACCAAATGAAATAGGGAGGTTATGTACTATGCGACGCAACTCAAGCGACAGAAGGTGATAAAGTCTGCTTTCAGCATCCGAGGAAAAGTTCATGTGCGGGTGTACGATAATAATGAAGCAGTTCCCGTGAATAGCAAAGAAAGCGTTGATATACTTGTCAGTGAAGCAACTAAAAATAATGATAGCTAAAATTATGCCTTGTTTGTAAAGTTTTGTATACCTAAGCGTTTCTTTATACTTTTCTTCTCTGTTATGTTTCACACTCTCCTTCTCCTTTTCTCATTACCCTACTATGGAGTTATTCCATATAAATATTTAAATAACTTTTATTTAACCCTTTCGAAACTTCTTTTTTGTTTTTGGCCTTAAAAATCTGTTTTTGTGTTTTTCCTACTATTTAAGCCATCGTAATGAACAATTAGAAAGATTTTACCAAATTTTTTTTTTCTAAAGTGGTTTTTTAGCACCATGCCATATGGCATGGAATTTACTTAACGGAAAGAAATTTTACATACGTGCGTAAATAGTTTCAGTGGTTTTATGGGTGAAATATGTAAATGTGGCACATAAAATGTGATTAAAAAAAATTTTTTTTTTTCTCATCTCTTTTTACCAACCTTCTTCTTCCTTAGACAATGAGGCACAAGTACCGCAAACTGCTGGTACCGGACGGTACCGAGTTCTTAACCGGCTAAAATCTGCCACTATCGACAATACTCTCCAAAACTTATGGGAGCGTTTTGGTCGTTCCAGCGACAACAACAACGGATAAAGTCCAAATCTTCCAAATTAACTGAGATATTCTTCTTATCTTTGTTTAGCTTCTAAGACACAGCAATTACATACCAAGGCATCGAATACCAAAGCTTTTTGACAGTCCCGGGATTTTAGAATGGCAATCCCAGGGTCCTGGGATTTTCCGGGATTATCTCTGATTCCTCAAAAAGGTAGGGAGAGTAATCCAAAGACGCGTTTTGACCTATAATGCATAATTCGAAAGCGAAACTCGATATTTTCTGTCAAGAGATATTTCAACCCAGAAAGGTGCTCTGCACATAAGTACAATGGATCACGCTCCAATTTTGGAATCGGATCTGGTAAAACTATTGGATTTTTGCCAATAACTTTCCTCTGACACAAAAACCTTTATTTTCGATTTCTGATTATTGAAGCCATGTCAAGAAGAAGTTGATACCTCTTCCGTCTTTTTTAGACGTCTTCTGGCAGTTTCGGGATGCCGAAGCCCCCGGATTTGAACCAATATGGTACGGGAGGCGTGGAGTTCGAGATCGGGATTCCCCTAAATCAAGTCAAAAGCTACGTAAGAAACGTCTGCCGACTTCTGCGTTTATCAAACGAATACAACATTGGGGTCTATCAGCTATTACTGAGGAGCTACCGACGGAGGAAGAGATACCCCTGCGAGTAAGGGGTTTAGAATATGCCCGAGGTAGGTAAGCCGGTCGTAAGAGGCGCCTAAAATTCACTTTAATCCCGGCTACGGGGTCAACGAAATCGCTCCAATACAATCGGGCTAGTACCACAAGGTGTTATTCACCGGAACGTACAGGATCCATATCCGGCAAAGTACTGTCAACATCAGTACAACCCTGTCTGGCCTGTCAAGTAACTTTTTATAAGCCGGAATAGCTGATAGACCTTATTGTTAGAGAAATTATAAAAAAATTAATGCTGACTTTATTTCATCATATAAAATTTTTTACTTCCGTTGGGTAAAATCTATGCCGTATGGCATGGTATGAAATGAAAAAAATCGTAGAGCCTTACTCAACTGTCCTATGGTCTTAATTTTTTTTAATCCCATTTAGGGCATTCATTTTCTAATAAACTGAATTCAAAAAGTTAAAAAACCAAAGTATTTTTATTGTTAAATTATTAAAAATATGAAGTAACTTTTTCTTGCAAAAAAACGAACTCGATAGAGACACTTGAGTTTTTAATTAGCAATTTACTGGGTCCAGCTCTCAAAATTTTTATTATTTATTTTTAGAGATAAAGCCACAAAGAAAAATACATAATTAAAAAAAAAGTTAATTCCTTAATTTAATGTCACAAACCAGCCATTGAAATGAGACTATGCCATATAGCATAGAATATCCGAAAGGGTTAATGTAATTTTGAGGTGTTTATTTTTCTATTCAAAAATTTATAATAATTTCTAATTTTTCAATTTTCAAAATATTGATTTAAATGCTAAGGCAAATAAGAATATTTTTTAAATATCAAAGTATTATATACAAAGTATAAACAACCCCTACATATACTACCCCTCCATTTGAAGAAAAATGTGAAATGAAAATGTGTTGAAATGATTTACATAAATATAAGTAAATTGCATAGTCGAACTTTTTTTTTTATAAAAGTGGACTAAAGTTGAATTTGAAATAATAAATTGAAAGAAAGCTATATATTGAGCTTTGTGTTGTTGTGATTGAAACTGAAGTGACGGGGGTGTTGCAGCTGCAATACCTCGAGCCGTCGACAGTTGTTGCGTTGTAATTAATCATTCAACATATTTCACATTTTAATACTTATATCTATGAGGGAGAGAAAAGCTAGAAGCTATATATGCATAATTGATAGGTAATAAATTAGTATGTATGTAAAAATAAATTCAAAAACAAACTTTAACAAAAGTTTTGAAAATTTGGTTGTTGTGGAAGTAGCGATTTTTCAAATGATATATTGCTATTTTTTTGGTATAAAATTTAAACAATTGGTTTCTGCGCAGCTATTCCAATCTTTTTCGGCCGTTGATTGTTGAAAATTTGCGTACTGGTTTAGAATTTCGTATAATGGTTGATATAACAGTTATTAGTCTTGATATTTTGATAAGTTCTTTAGTCAGGATCGCCAATTATATAGAGTTATTCCATATAAATATTTAAATAACTTTTATTTAATGTAATTTTGAGATGTTTATTTTTCTATTCAAAAATTTATAATAATTTCCAATTTTTCAATTTTCAAAATATTGATTTAAATGCTAAGGCAAATAAGAATATTTTTTAAATATCAAAGTATTATATACAAAGTATAAATAACCCTTACACCTACCATTGCATCTCAAATCTCCAATTTTAACCACGCCTGTTCTAATGGTCAACATGACAGATGTTAGCACACATTTTTACACTGACAAAAACAGTTTACAAATTTAGTTAAATATTGTTAGCAAGGCCCATCCTGGCTTGCAGCTGTGTCACTTAAATGCTCGCAGTTTTAATGGGTATAAAGTCGACTAAATCAACCATATTCTTGGTAACTCCGTAGTCGACGGGGTATGTGTAACAGAAACATGGTTTCATGATGCCACTGTAGGTAATACTGTTGCATTGAATGGTTACACGTTGATAATAAATGACAGGAAAACAGGTTTGAAGGGTGGTGGAGTTGCTATTTATTGCAAATCTTCCCTGCAACATAAAACCATACGCGAGTCAAGTTGCAATGAGCCGGTTGAGTATCTCATGGATGAAATTGGAGATGATGGCGAAAAATGTCTTGTTGTGTGTGTATACAATCCGAGTAAGATGTTTGACCTGAGTATGCTTTTCGTCCAAGTGACCGAGTTATCTGTTAAATATGAACATATTTTACTGTTCGGTGTTTTGAACATCGATTTATTGAGTAGCGATAATAAGTATACTGATTTAATAGACCGATTAGTTTCTGTTGGCTTACAAATCGTAAACAACTTTCCAACGCGTTTTGCACCTAATTCTAAGCCAAGCCAATTAGATATAGTCTGTGTATCAGAATTCTCTAATATGCTTCACTGCGATCAGTTCTCACTGCCTGGCATATCCGATCATGATATGCTATTTTTGTCTTATAAATTACCATTAAAAAGAACTTCCGACTTACAATTCTACTAAAGGGCCTTTAAAGCAATAGATATGGGCGATTTGGGTCTGGTACGATATGTCGAAAAAAAAGAAGTCGAAACTAAAAATGTCGAAAAAAATATATAAGATGCAGAAACAATGTAATGAATGATGTGTAAAATTTGCGCGAATTTAACACATCATTCATTACATTGTTTCTACATCTTATATATTAATGTTGAGTATTATTTTTCTAGTGTTTTGCAATAGCTCTTGCAAGCAAATATAAAACCTGATGGTAAAGTTACAAACACAAACTCTTAAGCTCTTCTCAATATAATTAACAACAACCTCTCAGAAACGAATCTCCGGTTTAAATATGTCAGAAAAAATTTCGATTTTTGGCGACTTTTATAGTCACGTAAATATTTGATGTATCGATACATCGATGTTTCTATAAAAATTGTGAAGTTTTGAACGTTTAAACGTTATTTCGGTTTCTCACTTGTCCAAAAACAAAAGTCAATTGGACCAACATCTTTTCCTTGTTCAAAAATATGCACGTAATTAGAAAAATTTACACATATTAGAAAACTAACCAAGTCGAAGCATCGATGTACTTATATAGCGAAGCAAATGTACATAGACTTCGCATCAAAGACACATCGACTTATTTTTTCCATTGGTGACTCCAGCATAGTTTAGCTCAATAAGATAACGGTAACTTTCTCGAAATGATCATTACCAAATGATTAGTGTTATGCTTTTAATAAGTATAAATCATAAGTTATTCTTAATCGTAATTTTTACATGTGCAGTTTGTAGCCCGAAAATGTCTGAGAATATTTCTGTTGTTACCTCTAACAAGGGGAAAAGTTGAATAGGCTTTGTATTGGAAAATTGTTGAAAAGTTCTTGATAAGAGGTAAGGAAGTGATAAAACACGTTATTAAACCCAAATTTCCGAAGTTTTACATTAAGCATCCAAATTTCGACCTTTTTCGGTCATTTGCATCTTTTCGACATTTTTTTTCGGTCAAAAATCTTTTCGGTATTTTAAAATTTTTTTAAATTAGGTCTTGGAATTTCGATATTTTTTTCGACATATCGTACGGGACCCGGGCGATTTAGCATGTGAGGCTAGTATGCTCGATTGGAATAGTGTGTGGTTTTATTCAAATATAAACCAAAAGCTAGACAGGTTACTTCGCTGGTAAAATCAGTGTACAAAAATAAAATATATTGTACAGTACTATTTCGTTTTGTTTATTACTTTCATAGTTCAAAACAAAACAAAACCCAACGGCTCAGTTCACTTTGTCAATAATAAAATACATTTTTCGAAAATTACAGACGAAACAAAAAAACAAAACTAAACAAAGTTTTTTGTACCTATGCATACGAGATGGCTACAATCCCCATGGTGTCTGATATTCAAACAAACCTGACTAAAATGGGAAGAGGGAGGGGAATCTCCAATTTATTAAGGGTACTGGCACTGCCTTATTGGCAGGCACACAGCAAGTCTAGGGCACACCGACGACGCTGTAGGAGATGATAAGGAAGAGGAATCGGTGGAGTACTTCATCTGCAAGTGTCCGGCTTTGAGCGGTGCGACAATGCCCGAGAATGCGCTTTTGCGGAGTTTCTTTCCTTTCCTTCATCAAGCCATCTAAATGGTTGGAGGAGTAGTAACGGTGTCGGAGAGGATTCAGCTATGTTTAGAGTCCCGACAGTGCAGGGGTATATAATTGGATACACTTCACTTCACTCTGTACTCACCTTTATACAACTTATAATAAAAAAAAAGGATTTTTTTTGATTTTAAATTTGTGTTTAATGAGCGGGAGCGCAAATTTCGAATGTGTGGCGGGTACAAAAGTTAAAACGATTGTGTCTTGTTTATGATGTGTGGGCGTTTTCGGTGTTGACATTTGGTGTATGTGTAATTGTGTTAGTGTGCGTGTGAGGTGTGGTGAGATGAGTGGCCTCAGGGTTGCTGCGAAAACGGCGGATTTTACGGCTAAGTTAGCCATCCCGGCGATTCATCAGCCTAGCAGTCTTTGCAATTGTTGCAACGTTTGCACCACGTTGCTCAGCCCGGTTGGACGTCGGTTTCGCTGCCTAGGAGGGTGCTGAAATGATGATGTTGCTGTATTGCGATGTCGTGCACCAGGATGAGTCCACGACTGTGAATGCGGGTTTGGCCGCCATGTTGCTCGCCGATGTTGCGAACCGCGGGTTGGCTGCGACCGAGGTCGCATGTTGTTGTGTGGCGCAGGTGGTTGCGATCTTGGTCGAGCGTTGTTGCGTGAAAGCGGTGCCGCTGGGGCGCTACGCCTGGCTGTCCGATGTAGCAGCGTGTGATGTGGCCTGTCGCATATTTGGCTCAAAACATTTGAGGTGCATGCATCCGTCGTATACCACAGGGCCAAACAATTAAGGCAATAGCCATGCGCCTGTGCTACCTGTTGCCGTTGAAGCGGTTGCATCGCTTTAAAAATGCCGCATAGACGTAATGCGTGTGGTCGTTGACATAGGGGGCACCGTACGCCATGTGCCGCTACGGGATCCCTAGGGACCGTCTCTATGCTGTCCGCGGTATCGGACCCATTCGTAGCCCTACGTGGCGCTGGCGATGGTGCAGTTGTTGCACGAGGAGCGTTGGCGCGAGGAGTTGCAACGGGTGTAGCACGTGCGCGTATCGGGGCGACTGCATCAACTTCCATGTTTGTTGGCATCTGTTTTAAAAAGATAGTGGACATTAGTGTTTTATAAAGGCATTTGGGGTGCTTAATTTGAGCACTATGTATATCTACATATGTATTTCTTATATAAGGCTTTAGGTATATATGATAAGCGGGTTTCTTTGCGATATAAGAGGGTATTATTCACGATTTTCAGGAATCTAGTCCTTCGAGCCACCTCTTTAGGAGTAAGGTTTTAACTTTTGGGGGTAACATCGCTTGGTGGATGCATTGCCTTTATTTGATTGGATACGAGAATTATCGATTTTTAGCTATTCGCGCGATTGAAATTAGTTTGTATTAGACTCGGTTGGCAAAAAGCATAGTTTGACGAGCGGTCGCGTTAACATTCCGGTTTGTGTACGTAGGTCAACTACCCGGATGTGACCGGCGGAACCGTAGTGTACCTTTTCGATGCGGGCTAGCCGCCATTCGGTAGGTGGGAGACAGTCGTCATGTATTAGGACGGATTCTCCAATTTTAGGAGCTTCTTGGATATTTTTCCACCGATATCTTTTATGGATGTCTTTTAGATATTCTTCCTTCCATCGGCGACTAAATTCATGATGGAGAATTCTGATTCGTTCCCATCGATTTATGAGAGAGAGTGAGTCCACGTTTGGTTCTGATATAGCCATTAGTGAAGCTCCTCTAAGAAAATGCCCAGGCGTGAGGGCTGTAAAGTCGGAGGGATCTTGGGAGAGCGCTGATAGCGGCCGAGAATTTAGCATGGCTTCAACTCGTATGAGTAGCGTTGTGAACTCTTCAAATGTAAATTTATGATTGCCAGCGGCTTTCTTAAAGTGTGTTTTAAAGCTTTTAACAGCTGATTCCTATAGTCCACCCATATGTGGGGCGCTCGGGGGGATGAATTGCCAATTAATGCCTTGAGGTGCATATTTTTCAATGACATGCGGGGAGACTTCTTTTGCGAACTGTACGAACTCTTTTTCGGTTGCGCGTTGGGCACCGATGAAGGTTTTACCGTTGTCGCTCATGATTTTGGAGGGAAATCCTCGCCGTCCGACAAAGCGTGTAAATGCCACGAGGAAAGCTGACGTTGTCAGATCGGAACATAACTCTAAGTGCACGGCTTTTGTCGTAGAGCATACAAAAACAGCCACGTAACCTTTCGTTATGGTAGATGACCTTAGCATCGAGGCCTTTAACTGGAAAGGTCCGGCAAAATCAACACCCGTGATGGTGAAAGGCAGCGAAAAATTGCAGCGTTCAGGTGGTAGTTTTGCATTACATAAACACACCGCCCTTTTACTTTAATAGTCATGTGCACATAAATAATGTATAAACAAATATGAATGTACACAAACAACATTCTACCAAATTAGTTACATTGAACTCAGCGGGAGTTTATGCAAAGACAGTACAAACCACATATAGCGAAGATCTTGTTACACTTGTGCGAACGGTCAAAGACACCGCCAAAGTCAGTCGCAATGCCCAACTGATAAACCACGTCAGTTTGCCAATTCGACTGACATATTAATATATTTATTGCCACCATATGTCGACTCAGCATATTTTAGAGTTATGCATTCTAGTTTGTAGGTATTAGTAATATACACCTATGTAGGTATACGTTTTAGTTCGTAAATAATTTGTAAGTATTAGTGTAAGAATTTCGTATAAAAGAAGGTGTAACCAATAAAGAAAGGCATTCATTAAGCAAACTTCAAACCTTTTATTTAATTAGCTATATGGCGATCTCGCCAGGCTTTTAAATAAATAAACACTAGTCAACAATAACAAAAAAAAATGTTTTGTAATAATTCGCTATAAAGCGGTGCGCCGGCCAAACATAAATGCACGCAAATTGACGGCGCCACGGGTGGAAGCCAAGCCGAAGGATAATACAGGACCAAATAATTTAACAAGACATTTTCTACTGCAATTCTGATATGTTGATAAGTTCAGTGGGTGTTTGACAGAACGCTTTGCACTGACATTTTTCAGGCAAAATTATTGGCAGCAGGTCCCATAACTATTGCCGAATATATGCGCAAGACGAAGTGGAATATTAATAACTTCGTGATAAGACTGGCAGCAGGTCCCATAACTATTGCCGAATATATGCGCAAGACGAAGTGGAATATTAATAATTTCGCGATGAGACTGGCAGCAAATATTAGTAAATTTAATACAAAACTAACGGCAGCGTAAGGTAGAATTAAAAAACTATAATTAAAAAAAAAAGTATGAAATAATTAACAAATTTCCTTAGAAAACTTTGGCACGCCTTATGGTCGCCATCCAAATAGCAGTAATTTGCTTAGGGGTAAAGTTTTAAAATTTAGTTTTGGAAATTTTTTTTTATCATTACAAGAAATATAACAAATTTTCAATTTATGAATTATCATGCAGAAGATTCCGACTCAAGAGGAGTCTGATAAAAAATTTTAATAAGAAATTGATAAACTATTTCAAAATTGCATAGACGCATGCGTCAAAGGTATAAATCAGATCCTCGAGAGTCGCAAATCCGAAAAGTTGGACCTAAACCGATTACTATCGAAGAGTATCGGAAAAGGAATAAATTAAATAAAACGGAAGAAATTCCAAAAATACCTGTCCTAAATATTGTACATAAAAGAAACAGGGAAGGAAGAAAAGTAAAAAGACGAGTAGAATTAGCAAAGTTATATCAACAACTTAACTTTGCCACTAACTCAGATGAAAGATTAAAAATACAAGAAAAAATAGAGGTATTAAGACATCAATAGAAAAAAAAAAGATTGAGTAAATTCAAACGCCTTTGTTGAAATTTATTGCCCGATGATCTTGATTACGACGCAATAGACAAAACTGTAGATAACTTAGAGTGTGAAAACGCAGACATTGCTCGTAAATCAAGATCACGAGATAAGGAAAGTAACAGGCATAATTTAAATTGCTTAAGAAAATTTTAGTTATATAAAGGAATGGGTAGAGAACCTACAATGGAAGATTTATTATATCCTTCCACACTAGTAGATGAAGTAAATAGATGGATAAGTATAATAAAGGTCACAATGCCACAAACCGTAGTGGAATTCATTAAAACTGCTTCGTCAGTATTACCAGAGTTTGATGGTAAACCAGAAAATCTACATAGTTTTCTAGATGCACTCGATATACTTGAGCAAATCAAGGATACACACGAGGCATTGGCCATTACCATGATAAAAACAAAGCTGAAAGGTACAGCAAGGAATTTTATTAGTAATGAGTCCACGATCGAACAAATAAAAAACAAATTAAAAACCGCAATAAAGGGTGAATGGCTGAAGCCCATCGTAGACAAACTGATTGGACCTTATCAGTGTGGCTTTAGACCTGGTAAGTCTACCATCGACCAGGTTTTCACGATACGCCAAATCCTGGAGAAGACCCATGATAAAAGAAACGACACACACCATCTCTTTGTCGATTTCAAAGCCGCTTTTGACAGCGCAAAAAGGAGTTGCCTGTATGCCGCCATGTCTGAATTTGACTTCCCTGCAAAGCTTATACGGCTTTGCCAAATGACGTTGAGCAATACCAACAGCTTCGTCAGAATCGGAAAGGACCTCTCTGAGCCATTTGAAACCAAACGAGGCTTCAGACAGGGCGACTCCCTTTCGTGCGATTTCTTCAATCTGATGCTGGAGAAGATAATTCGAGCAGCAGAGCTAAACCGCAATGGTACAATCTTTTACAAGAGCGTGCAATTGCTGGCGTATGCCGATGATATTGATATCATTGGCCTTAACAACCGCGCCGTAAGCGCTGCCTTCTCTGGACTGGATAAGGAAGCGAAAAAAGTGGGTCTTGCCGTGAACGAGGACAAGACGAAGTATTTGCTGTCATCAATGAAAGAATCGGCGCACCTGCGCCTTGGCAGCCATGTCACTGTTGATAGTTACAAATTTGAAACTGTGAGGGACTTCGTCTATTTGGGAACCAGTATCAACACCGAAAATAATATCAGTCTAGAAATCCAGCGGAGAATCACTCTTGCCAACAAGTGCTACTTTGGACTGAGTAGGCAATTGAGAAGTAAAGTCCGCTCTCGAAGAACAAAGATCACGCTCTATAAGTCTCTCATCATACCTGTCCTGATGTATGGCTCAGATTCATGGACAATGTCAAGAGAAGATGAGATGGCCCTTGGAGTATTTGAGAGAAAAGTTCTCCGGAAGATTTATGGTCCTTCCCGTGATGCCAACGGCGAGTATCGAAGGAAATTTAACGATGAGCTGTACGAGCTCTACGCAGATCTGACCATAGTCCAGCGAATTAAAGCCCAAAGACTCCGCTGGCTGGGCCATGTTATGCGAATGGACAAAGAAGCTCCAGCACAGAAGGTTTTCCTATCGTCGCCTGAATTCGGCAGCAGAGGAAGGGGGAGGCCTCGACTGAGATGGAAACAACAGGTGGAGGATGACTTGAACTCCCTTGGGGTTTCCAATTGGCGTCAGTTATCGCTAAAAAGGAATGACTGGCGTGCTTTTATATGCAACGGCCAAACTCGCTTAGGCGGTTAAGCGCCAATAAATGATGATGATGAATAAAGGGTGAATCAGTGGAAGTTTTAACCGCTAAACTACTGAACATCCAACAGCGTAGCAAAACTGCTAACCAATATACTGCGGAAATTGAAAAAATTACAAGGTCATTAGAAGGAGCATATATCTCTGATGGATTAACCCCAGACTTAGCCACGAGATATTCAACACAGGGAGCAGTTAAGGCCATGTGTAAAAACTGCTCTAATGACAAGGTCAAGATGATCATGCAAGCAGGAACGTTCTCAACAATGAACGATGCAATCTCGAAATTCACTAACAGTTGCACCGAAATCACTGGCAACCCAAACACGATTTTAAATGTACGACAGCAAGGTCAGTACAGGAGTGGTTTCCGTGGAGGTTACCATAGTAACAACTATGGAAATTACCAAAATCGGAGATTCAGAGCACACCCGAGATATAACAATAACTCGGGGTCGTACAACAACAATAATAACTGGAGAGGATCACAAGCCCAAAACGGCAATAGATCCTACACCCAGAACCGTAATGTGCGCGCCATAACCGAAACGGAAAACCAAGAAACTCCACTTCAAAATTAACAAAAAGGAAAATATGCGTACTAAATCTAAATTTAAACAGCTATATATCTACAAGGACTTCATTAAACAATTCATATTCAATTTTTTAATTGATACTGGAGCCGATATCTCCATAATTAAAAAAAAACAGCAAATAAATAAGAAAGAAAAAATAAATACTGAACAAATCACAGATTTGAAAGGCATTGGTCAAGGAATAACTAGAGCTTTAGGCACAATAAAAACAGATCTAAAAGGCGATGGCCTTCTAATTTATCATAAATTTCATGTTGTAGAAGACAACTTTCCAATTCCATGTGATGGAATAATAGGCCTAGATTTCATAAAGAAATACAATTGTATTCTAGATTATGGAAAAACAGAGGATAAACTAATTCTAAGACCATATGATTTCCCTCAAACAATAACAATGAATCTAACAAACTGTCTGTCGGTCAACACAATCACAATCCCAGCTAGATCGGAAGTTATTAGACAAATTAAAATAAATACAAATAACAAAAATATTTTCATACCACACCAACAATTATCCGAAGGCATTTATATTGCAAATACTATTACAACTAACGAGCAAACTTTCGTTAGAATTATTAACACGACACATAACAATACAACTATTCAAAATTATAAAATTAATACCGAAAATTTAGACGATTATACACTAATTAAAGCTAACACACACAGTAAAAGTTGCACAGATACAGAAAAATTAAACGGACTAACCAAAAATTTTCCAAATTTTGTTAAAGCTCAATTAACATCACTTTGCACAGAATTCATAGATATATTTGCACTGGAAACAGAACCAATTACTTCTAATAATTTTTATAAACAAAAATTATATATGAAGGATGACAACCCCGTTTATATTAAAAATTATAGATTACCCCAAACACAAAAAGGAGAAATCACCAAACAAGTAAATAAGCTAATTGAAGATGATATAGTAGAACCTTCAATTTCAGAATATAATAGTCCAATTTTATTAGTTCCTAAAAAATCACCTCCAGGAAAAACAGAAAAAAGATGGAGATTGGTTGTTGACTACAGACAAGTTAATAAAAAATTAGCAGCAGATAAATTCCCACTCCCAAGAATTGATGACATTCGAGATCAACTTGGAAGAGCAAAATATTTTTCATGCCTAGACCTTACGTCAGGTTTTCATCAAATAGAATTACACCCAGACTCTAGGGACATTACTTCATTCACTGCCGAAAATGGCACATATAGATTCAAAGATTACCATATGGATTAAAAGTAGCTCCAAATTCATTCCAACGAATGATGACATTAGCATTAACTGGCCTTAAACCATCTCATGCATTTCTCTACATGGATGATTTAAATGTATTAGGTTGTTCAGAAAACCATATGCTAAAAAATTTAAGAGACGTGTTCTCTACATGTAGAAAATACAACCTAAAATTACATCCAGATAAATGCCTATTTTTCAGCCAAGAGGTAGCTTACCTAGGACATAAATGTACAAGCAAGGGAATATTACCCGACCCAAGCAAATTTGAAACAGTTCAAAATTACCCAGCGCCAAAAAATGCGATTCGTAGCTTTCTGCAATTACTACAGAAGATTTGTACCGAATTTCGCAGAACACTCACGAAAACTAACTAGGCTCTGCAAAAAGAATGTTTCCTTCGAATGGACAGAAGAGCTTTTGTCTATTTAAAGGAAGCATTAATTAGTCCAAAACTTTTGCAATACCCAGATTTCGATAAAGAATTCTGCATAACAACAGACGCTAATGGGTACGCTTGTGGGGCAGTCCTTAGCCAAGAACATGATGGCAAACAGTTACCAATTGCCTACGCTTCCAGGTCCTTCACAAAAAGTGAAACCAACAAAGCCACAATAGAAAAAGAACTGGCCGCAATCCATTGGGCCATAACCTTCTTCAGACCATTCGCCTATGGTAGAAAATTCTTAGTAAAAACCAACCATCGCCCATTAACATACCTATTTTTAATGAAAAGTCCTTCATCTAAGCTGACGCGAGTAAGATTAGATTTAGAAGAGTACGATTTTGAGGTGGAGTATATAGCTGGTAAAGAAGATCATATCGTGGATGCATTATCCCGCATAACTATTACAAATTTAAAAGATATGTCAGTGGAAGCAAGTAAAATATTAAAAATAACAACAAGATCAGCCGCTAAAAAGACCAGTAATAAAATTGAAATTAAAGAAAGTCACAAAGAGAACCCCAAAATTTAATAAGCGCTAAATAAATTTGAAGTAAAAAGACATTTCGAGCTCGCTTTCAATCCTCCGATATTATATTTCAAAAAAAGGAAAGAAAATTTGTAGCAATTTTGATACAAGCAACCTAATTGTTGAGGATAAGATTGACTTAGGACAATTCTTTACCAGGCTCGAACGAGAAGCCGGCAATTTAGGACTTGTACAAGTACAGTTGTCCTTAGGGGACAAATTGTTTAAAAAGAATTATACTGCAGTAGGCAAATTTATGGAAATGGGAAATAAAGTTAACAATCGCTCTAACCCCAGAGTTTATATGTGTGACAAATCCCGGGAAAATCAAAGAAATTCTGCACAAATATCATGACGATCCTATTAGTGGTGGCCACCCAGGAATAAATCGCATGACTGATAAAATCAAGCAGAAATATAGCTGGCTAAATATGAAAAATGACATACGAAAATATGTAAAGAACTGCATCCACTGCAAGAAAAATAAAATTAATAAACATATCAAAGAACCAATGAAAATTACGGAAACGCCTCCGAAGGCATTTGATATTGTACAAATTGACACAGTCGGCCCATTGCCAAGGTCAATAAACGGAAACGAATATGCAATTACCATGCCTAATAACCAAACCATGCCTAACCAAATATTTGGTAGCGATTCCAGTTCCAAGCAAACATGCAACAACGCCATATTCGAGCATTTCATCCTGATTTATGGCCAAATGAAAACAATTTTAACAGACATGGGCACAGAATGCAAAAATAGCCTGTTCAAGGAACTGTGTAAATTGTTAAAAATTGAGCATAAGACTTCTACACCGTACCATCACCAGACTTTGGGTACTGTAGAACGCAGTCACCGGACATTCCACGAATATATGCGTACATACATATCCAGTGACAAAGACGATTGGGATGAATACCTTAGGTATTTCGCTTATTGTTACAATACAACGCCATCTATAACACATAATTATTGTCCTTTCGAACTAATATTCGCAAAACAACCACCAAGTTATGAATTGTTGAAAGAAGATTAAATTAGCCCGGTATATAACCATGAGGCATATGACAAAGAAGTAAAATACAAACTTCAAATAGCACAGCAAAGAGCAAGAAAATTAATTCAAGAAGCTAAAGAAAAGCAAAAATCAAATTATGACAAAAATAGCTATAGTAAAGAAATTAAAATAGGAGATTTAGTATTAGTTAGAGAAGAGGCCTCCCATAAGTTAGAGAATAGATATACAGGACACTATAAAGTTAAAACCATTGATAAAAATAACAACTATACTTTAATTCCACATAGTATAGGAGATAGCAATAAAAACAAAAAGGAAATCGTAATCCATAAGAATAGGCTTAAACCAATTTAAAACCTTTAAAAACAAGCAGGGCACTTCATCCATAATAATTTAGTAATAACAACAAAAAAAAAAAATATATATATACATAAGCATTCGAATTTACTCAATCTAACATACCTTACAAGCCGTATACAACCAAACAGAAAACAATGGTAACAAGATCCTAAAACAATTAAAATTTTGTCAACCCAAACAGAGATCAAGCGGTACATTGAATAAGTAAAATAGATATATATAGTTGACTACAAATATATATATCTATTTTTTTTAAGAGGGAAGGTGTAGCATTACATAGGTTAGGTTAGGTTAAAAGGGCAGGACAGAGTACACCGACCCCGTCCAACACTTAGGCCAGAAAAAATAGGCCCATTGTGATACCCCACACGGTCACTACACCACCCCCATGTCCGAAAACCCAAGCTCACACTCCAGGCAGAGGAACAAACCAGTTCGTGGAATCAATAAATTTGGCTAACGCCTTTATTTCCATTTTTGATACCTCGGCGAGGTCGTCGAGGAACGGTTGGCCGAGTATAGCCAAACGTCTTCTACTAAGTGCGGGGCATTGACACAGCAGATGCTGAACGCTCTCTTCCTCCTCAATACATCTGCAGCTGCGACAGTAGTCGTGAGATGTGACGCCCATCCTAGCACCATGCGTGCCTATTAAACAGTGTCCTGTTAAGACCCTTACCAAAGAGGAAATGCCCGATTTATTAAGGGTCAGCAGGCAATTAGTACGCCCTTTATTATAAGAAGGCCAAGTTGACCTGGATATCTCGCACGTCGAGAGACTTGACCAGAGCGTATTTGCTCTTTGTATGGTATTTGTGCTCGCACGAAGTTTGAAAGAGGCCATGGGAATGCCTACCAAATCATTTCCTGGAAGGAGATGAGTGGTGGTACCCTTCCTGGCCAGCTCATCCGCTTCGCAGTTGCCTTCAATATCCCTGTGACCAGGTACCCAAATAAGGCTGAGCCATCTCGTTAAGAGATCTGCGGCATTCAGTTAGCGACTTTGTGTTATCGACACATGAGTTCAGTGCCTTTAGCGCGGCCTGACTGTCTGAGAAAATAAATATTCGTTTGCCGTTTCGGGGCGTAGACACCAGACTTTTAACTGCACCGTATATAGCCAGCATTTCCGCTTGGTACACGCTGCAGTGATCGGGAAGACGAAAAGAGATCTCTAGTCCCAGATCCGGTGAAAAGATACCTCCTCCCACCTTCCCATCAAGCCTAGAGCCATCAGTGAATATGTTAATGGCGTTCTGGACAGTATGTGGTCTGTTATCCCATTCTTGTCTTGTTGGTATTTTCACCTCGTAATTCCTGACAAACACGTTATTTGGCGTGCAATAGTCAGTGTGTGATGGTATGTTAACAGGAGCGTGAGAGCCTAAGATTGTGGCGTGTCCACTTGTTCCGTGCATCCAAACGCCTGTTTCCCTTATTCGCAGAGCCGTGATCACAGCTACCTCCTTCGCCACCAGATCGAGTGGTGGAAGATGCAGCATGGTATTTAGTGCTTCTGTTGGGGTGGACCCGAGGGCCCCGGTTATGCAGAGCTCCGAACTCCTTTGAACTTTTTGTAGTTGCTTAAGGTACGTGTTCTTAGTTAGTGCCGGCCACCAAACCAGCACTCCGTACAGTAGAATTGGGCGAACAACGGCTGTATATATCCAGTGTATTACTTTGGAGGAAAACCCCCACGATATACCAATTGCTCTCTTACAGGTAAACAACGCGCACGTAGCTTTTTTTACTCGTTCCGCTATGTTGTCGCTCCAAAGAAGTTTTCTGTCCAGAATAACTCCTAAGTATTTGACTTTGTCACTAAGTGTCAAAGTCGTGTTCCCAATTGTTGGAGGTGAAAGGTTCGGTATTTTGTACCTTCTAGTGAAGAGGACCAGTTCGGTTTTCTCGGGATTAACTTCTAAACCCGAAGAATTCGCCCAGTCGCATACTTTCGACAGAGCTGTCTCCATTAAATTGCAAAGAGTTTGAGGGAATTTTCCTCGCATGATAACGCAGATATCATCGGCGTACGCAATTACTTGGTAGCCTTCAGCTTCCATAAGACGTAGGAGTTGATTTACAGTAACCAACCAAAGTAGCGGAGAGAGAACACCTCCTTGTGGGGTACCCCTGTTAACAGGTCTGCGAATCGAAATTCCACCTAACTCTGTTGTAATCCTTCTGCTAACAAGCAGTTTGCGGATAAACTCAACGAGGCAGGTGTCGACCCGCAGCTCCGTCAACGCCGAGGTAATAGCTTCCGGTAGAACGTTATTGAAGGCACCTGCTATATCAAGGAAAGCCACCAGTGTGTATTCCCTAATGTCAAGTGACTTTTCTATAGTGGATACCAGGGAGTGCAGGGCAGTATCGGTAGATCTGCCCTTGCTATAGGCGTGTTGGGCCCGCGAAAGATGAGTTGCGTCTATCGATCTTCTAACATAGTCCTCCAAGAGTCTTTCCAGAGTCTTAAGAAGAAAAGAAGATAGGCTTATAGGCCTAAAATCATTAGGTTTAGAATGGGAGGGTTTCCCGGATTTAGGTATAAAAACGACCTTAACCTCTCTCCATGATGCAGGTACGTAGTTGAGCCTGAGGCAGCTTACAAACATAGTTATCAGCCAAGGCTTAATAATCTCGGATGTTTGTGGTAGCTGGGCCGGGAATATTCCATCCGGACCAGGCGACTTAAACGGCTTGAGCCTGCATAAGGCCCAGTCCAGCTTTTTCTCATCGGTAATTTCCTGTATTAGCTGATCAGAGAGAGTTTCTCCACATATCGTTGTAGTAGACATGTCTATGCATGTCGGAAAGTGTGTATCCAGAAGCAGGTTCATGGTATCCGTACTTGAATCGGTCCAATTCCCATCCGGCTTTTGCACGTAGCTCAGCGTTGCTGGCGATTCAGAGAGCACCCTCCTAAGGCGCGACGCTGCGGATGTTGATTCGATATCACTGCAGAAGTTCATCCAAGAGACCCGTTTGGCCTTGCGGATTTCCCTTTTGTAACTACTTAGCTTTGGAGTGTAATGGAGTGTGGTTGCTAAGTGACCTTGCTCAATCCCGACTCTTGCGTCCTCGTTCGTGCACTCTGGGCAACGGGAGCTACCTAGGCTCGCGGCAGAAAGAGAGGGAGCCCCGGTGGGGCCACTCTGACATACTTGGTTTAAGGGCTCACCGAGGTTTTTGCGTAGCGTCTGTTCACCATGAGGTGCGGCTGCAAGCGGGCGTCTGTCTTGAAGCAAGCGGCTCGCTATATAAATGTGTAAATATTTTCCAAAACCCCGAAGCGGGTTGTGCGCTGGGTTTGGGACCCGCCACGTAAAAAACTTAATTCCAATGAAAAAATATACAAAGCCTCGGATAAGAACCCCCTTTAATGTTGACGACCCGGCAAAACGAATAAGGCATAACGATTTGGATATTAGGGCATGTACCGGGAATGTCCGGACACTTTCAAGGGACGGTACCGCTGCCCGACTGGTTGATGTCCTCGTAGGCGCAACATCACCGCCCTGCAGGAAATGCGATGGACGGGGCAAGGAAAGACGACCATCGGTCCTTGTGACGTATACTACAGTGGCCAGACACGCGGCAAAGCGCGTGGTGTAGGATTCGTGGTGGGAAAGAGACTTCGCCGCCAAGTATTAGCGTTCACTCCTGTGAACGAGCGTCTCGCTGCGATCCGCATCAAGGCGAGGTTTTTCAACATAACATTTATCTGCGCCTATGCGCCGACTGAGGAGACGGACCACGCAGAGAAGGACTCCTTCTACGATAAACTTGAACAGACTTATGATCGCTGCCCACAGCATGATATCAAAATCGTGCTCGGCGACTTTAATGCCAAGGTGGGCAAGGAAGGAGTCTTTGGTCCCACAGTTGGAAAATTCAGTCTCCACGATTGACTTCGCCGCTGCTCGCAATATGGTCATCAGTAGTACCAGGTTCCAGCATAAGCGAATACACCAAGCCACATGGCTGTCCCCTGATCAAAGAACTAGAAACCAGATTGATCATGTCTTGATTGACGGCAGACATAGCTCCACCGTTCTGGACGTGCGTACACTGCGTGGTCCCAATATTGACTCTGACCATTATCTTGTCGCAGCCAAGATACGCACACGCCTCTGTGCAACGAAGAAAGTGCGCACAGTAACGGAAGGAAAGTTTGACGTCGAGAAGCTGCGCATGACACAGACAGCTGATAATTTCACAACTCGACTCTCACACCTGCTAGCAGAGGGCAATCCTCGACCTAACGATGTAACCGAGCAATGGAAGCATATCTCTCACTCATTGCGTACCGCCGCTGAGGCCACTATAGGGTTCCAGCGAGCCCGCAAGAACAACTGGTACGATGAGGAATGCAAAACTGCCTCGAAAAAAAAGGACGCTGCCTACAAGGAGACGTTGCGAACGGGCGCAACCCGCAGTGTATGGCAACAATATCGTGAGGCCAAGAAGGAAGAGAGACGCCTTTTCAGAAAAAAGAAAAGTGAGGCCGAAAGGCGTGAGTGTGAGGAGCTTGAGATGCTGGCTGGCAGGAATGATGTCCGAAAATTCTATGAAAAGATCCGGCGGATGACGGAAGGTTTTAAGACCGGGGCAAGCTCCTGTAAGGACAATAATGGCGACCTGGTAACCGACGTACAAAGTGTACTTAAATTATGGAGGGAGCACTTCTCCTCACTGCTAAATTGCGAGGGAGACGTCGAACCCGATACCCCAATCCCTGACGATGGAAAAGTCGTCCCACCACCTGACTATGATGAAGTGAGGATAGCTATATCCCGGCTCAAAAACAACAAAGCGCCTGGAAAAGACGGACTACCCGCCGAGCTGTTCAAACGCGGAGGCGAAGAGCTGGTAAAAAGCATGCATCAGCTCTTATGCAGAATATGGTCAGACGAATGCATGCCTCCGGATTGGAATTTAAGTGTGCTTTGCCCAATCCACAAGAAAGGCGATCCCGCTAACCGCACCAACTACCGCGGAATTAGTCTTCTTAATATCGCATATAAGGTTTTTTCTAGCGTGTTGTGTGAAAGGCTGAAGCCCATCGTAGACAAACTGATTGGACCTTATCAGTGTGGCTTTAGACCTGGTAAGTCTACCATCGACCAGATTTTCACGATACGCCAAATCCTGGAGAAGACCCATGATAAGAGAATCGACACTCACCATCTCTTTGTCGATTTTAAAGCCGCTTTTGACAGCGTAAAAAGGAGTTGCCTGTATGCCGCCATGTCTGAATTTGACTTCCCTGCAAAGCTTATACGGCTTTGTCAAATGACGTTGAGCAATACCAACAGCTCCGTCAGAATCGGGAAGGACCTCTCTGAGCCATTTGAAACCAAACTAGGCTTCAGACAGGACACTCCCTTTCGTGCGATTTCTTCAATCTGATGCTGGAGAAGATAATTCGAGCAGCAGAGCTAAACCGCAATGGTACAATCTTTTACAAGAGCGTGCAATTGCTGGCGTATGCCGATGATATTGATATCATTGGCCTTAACAGCCGCGCCGTAAGCGCTGCCTTCTCTGGACTGGATAAGGGAGCGAAAAAAGTGGGTCTTGCCGTGAACGAGGACAAGACGAAGTATTTGCTGTCATCAAAGAAAGAATCGGCGCACCTGCGCCTTGGCAGCCATGTCACTGTTCATAGTTACAAATTTGAAACTGTGAGCAACGCGAACGTGAACGGTCGTGTTTTTGCTCGCTCCGTTTCTGTCTTATTTAAAGTACATCACAAAAGCTATTTTTCGATATTTCTTGGCAATGTCGCCGCCTAGTAATAAAATAATATCGTATGCTCTGATTGTTATAAATCCATAAATATTGGTCATGGTATATCGTGCAAATTCTGTAAAGACAATTTTCATAAAATATGTGCAAATATTAATAGTAAAGACACTGCCAAAGTCTTGGCTGAGTGCAAGAACATTGTTTTTGTTTGTAATGGTTGCTTAAGTGTATCAACCAATTTAATAGCAACAATCGCTCATTTATCTAAAGATCTCAATATCCTAAAAGGTAAATTTACTGAGTTCTCGTGCAAATACAATTCGAGTGACGATGTCGCTAATGTACTGAGTTCTAATAATTGTATTGCTGAAAATAATAATGTGCCTAAAATTAATCGTAATAACAAAGTATATAATCTTCGCTCTCAAAACCTGATTCGAGTATTAAACAATGACAACAACAACATGCCAGTGGGCTTAGCTAATGATTTGCCGTCGGGGTCATCGCCCAATGTTTGTGCTGAGTATAATGCTGCTGCTGCGCCTAATGCTGCTGTTGCTGCCAATACAGATTCTCTCACTGTTGCCTCTTCTTCTGCTTCTTCGCAAATGCCTGCTGCTGTTTCTGCGTCGACAGAGAATACATCTATTTCTTCTCTATCCTCTGTTTCGCCTAATGCACAGAGTGGCTCTGCTGATACACCCGCTGAAATAAACAAAGCCACTGATAGTAATGACATTTGGGACACTGTGCGTAATAAGAAGGTACCTAAATTTAAGAATGCAGTGGTTGGACAGAGTATGTCAACTGAACTAGATACTAGTGTTTATAGAAAGTGGCTGCATATATCGTCTTTTAAACCGAGTGTTACGGAAGCGGATATAATTGCATATATTTCGAAACACTCTGGAATTCCAATGGATTGCTTTTCATGTCACAAGTTGTTAAAAAAAAGATGCTACCCTTGATGGTTTAAAGAAGTTAAATTTTAAACTCGGTGTAACTTCAGTGTTTTTCAATAAACTGCTAGATCCTACTTTATGGCCTGCTGGCATCAATGTGCGGCCCTTTCGTGTTCTTCCTAAAGAGAAGAGTGACTCATAATAACAATTTTCCTGATTTGGTCGTTTCGCAAAAAGATGATTTGAATCCCGATAATCTAAATTTGAGAGTGTATTACCAAAATATTTCCGGTATGCGTACGAAATCCAAAGAAATTTTTTTGGCTACATCTCGATGTGATTTCGACGTTTATGTTATTGTGGAAACTTGGCTGAATAGCAATTTTTTCGATGCTGAATTTTTTGACCCAAATCTTTTTCACATCTATAGGAAAGATAGAGATGCAAGCACGACAGGTTGCTTGAGAGGAGGTGGTGTTTTGATCGCGGTAAGACGTACTTTTAGGTCGTCTATTTTTCAGTTATTCAATCATGATCCTTTATTGGACCAGCTTTGTGTGAGCATCTTTGGATCGCGGGGAAAATTGTTAATTTGTGTGTCCTACATTCCACCTAACAGCCCTGAATCGTTATATTCAGCTCATATTGAAAACGTCATCCATCTTTTTGAGAATAATCATGATAATCATTTTTGCATTTTAGGAGACTTTAACTTAAGTAAAATCGTTTGGTCTAATTTATTAAATAATGGTATTTTAACACCTACGAATGTAGTTTCTTCACAGGAAATCAATTTCCTGGATAGTTTGTTTAGTATTAATCTTACGCAAATTAATTCTTTTTTCAATATGCTAGGCAATATCCTTGACCTTATTTTTATTGATGAAGATATGTTATACCAGTTATATGAGTGCCTTTTCCCTATCAGTAAATCAGATATGCATCATGTAACTTTGCAATTATCGCTAAAATTCGTGGATTATGTATCTAGCTCTCAAGATGTTACTCGGTCCTTTGACTATGGTAATGCCAATTTCGATTTATTAAACTCAACTATATCCGAGATAGATTGTAACTCGCTTTTTCTAGCTAAAAATGTCTCGCAGTGCTTCGAAGTGTTTCTAGAGTGCATTATTGGAATACTGCACAGTAATGTTTCTCTTTTGCCGCCGCGTATACATAAGTTGCCTTGGTACACTAGAGAACTCAAGTCGTTAAAAAACAAAAGAAACAAATTTTTAAATTTATTTAAAGCCACGAAAATTATATCATATAAAGAAAATTATTTAGATTTCATGCATCAATTCAATGAACTAGACAAACGCCTATACAATAACTATATTAAGCGGTACGAATCTGATATTAAGTCAAATCCAAAAGCTTTCTGGAACTTTGTTCGCTCAAAACGAGGTTGCTAAAACATTCCCTCTTCCTTAAATTTTAATGAGAAGTCCTCTACATGTTTGGTTGAGTCGGTTAATCTTTTCGCTGATTTTTTCAAATCGAACTTTGTAATTGATGATGATGGTAATAATTCAATTTATAACGTATCTAACTCCGTGGACTTTGGTACAATTGTAGTCACTGAACTGGACATTATCAATGGCATTGCTGCTTTGAAAACATCTTTCAAAAGAGATTTAGATGGGCTGTCATCTTTCTTGCTTAAGAAATGCAGCTGGTCTCTCTCTGTACCTTTAACGTATATATTTAATCTTTCTCTTTCTAGTGGTGTTTTCATTGATAGATGGAAAGTTGCCTCTATCACACCAATTTTCAAATCCGGAAATAAAAATGAAATTAAAAATTATAGGCCAATTTCAAAGTTAACCACGTGCTCAAAATTGATTGAAAAAGTAATAAAAGAAAAGCTGTGTTTTTCTATCAAACAAATTTTAAGTCCAAACCAACATGGTTTTGTGTCCGGACGCTCAACAGTTACGAATTTGGCAACATTTTCTGAGTACTGTGTCTCTGCATTTAAAAAGGGTTATCAAGTTGATACAATTTATACGGATTTTGCCAAAGCATTTGATACCGTTTCACACAATATTTTACTCCAAAAACTGGCCAGTTTAGGTTTCCATCCAGTCTTCCTATTATGGCTTAAGTCATATATATCGAATAGACCTTCTTTTGTAGAAGTGGAAAATTGTAAGTCATATACATTTGTATCCACTTCCGGTGTGCCTCAGGGTAGTATCCTTGGTCCTTTATTGTTTGTTATATTTATAAATGATATTGGTGATTGTTTTGCGCATTCTAATTATCTTCTTTATGCTGACGATCTGAAGCTTTTTAGTACAATTTCTTGTCCATCAGATGTTTTAGCACTTCAGAGCGACTTAAACAACCTTGTTGAGTGGAGCTTAAGAAATAAATTAGCTTTGAATATCAACAAATGTTTCCATATGACGTTGTCGAGGTCTTTAACTCGATTTCCCTCTTCTTATTTTGTTTTAAATACTCAGCTTAATACAGTTACTGAATTCATTGATCTAGGTGTGCTCTTTGACTCGGGTTATACTTTTGTTAACCATGTCAATCACATTGTGCCTAAGGCTTACTCCAACTTGGCTTTTGTGAAGCGTTATGCTAAAGATTTCAGGGATCCCTACACTAGGAAACTACTTTATAATGCCTTTGTGCGGTCTAAATTGGAGTATGCCTCTATAATCTGGAACCCTATATATTTATCGCACTCTTTAAGAGTTGAAAGAGTTCAGAGGTGCTTCATAAGATTTGCTCTGCAGTCATTGAATTTTAGTGAACCGGCTCCGTCCTACCATGGCCGGTGCATGCTTATAGATGTTAAATCGCTTGCTGGTAGAAGGTCTATCCAATCCCTTATGTTCATAATTGACTTAATTAATGGTTCCATCGACTCTCCGGATCTTCTTGGGTTCATAGACTTCAATGTTCCTAGTAGAATTTTAAGGTCTAATTTACCCTTTTATGTAAATATTACTAGATGTAATTATTATAAGTTTGCTCCTTTGTATAGGGCCTTAGAGGAATATAATAAAATCTTTGGTGTTATTGATCTTGATTTCGCGATGCCTAGATCATTATTTTTGTCCCAGGTCATATCTGGTTATCTTTAGGTTTTAATTCTATAAGATATTTTGTATTAGCCTTAAGTTTAAATTGTAATCTAGTCTGTAAGGTTTTGTATAACCATAGACTCAAATAAATGAAATGAAATGAAAGTCCAGCGAATTAAAGCCCAAAGACTCCGCTGGCTGGGCCATGTTATGCGAATGGACAAAGAAGCTCCAGCACAGAAGGTTTTCCTATCGTCGCCTGAATTCGGCAGCAGAGGAAGGGGGAGGCCTCGACTGAGATGGAAACAACAGGTGGAGGATGACTTGAACTCCCTTGGGGTTTCCATCTGGCGTCCGTTATCGCTAAAAAGGAATGACTGGCGTGCTTTGATACGAAACGGCCAAAATCGCTTAGGCGGTTAAGCGCCAATAAATGATGATGATGAATTACTTAGCTTAGTTTTGTGAAGTGCCCAGGATGCTTCGCAGCCATCCTGTTTGGCTTTGTTAACTAGACTTTGCAAAAAGAATGTTTCCTTCGAATGGACAGAAGAATGCCAAAAAGCTTTTGTCTACTTAAAGGAAGCATTAATTAGTCCAAAACTTTTGCAATACCCAGATTTCGATAAAAAATTCTGCATAACAACGGACGCTAGTGGGGCAGTCCTTAGCCAAGAACATGATGGCAAACAGTTACCAATTGTTTACGCTTCTAGATCCTTCACCAAAGGTGAAACCAACAAAGCCACAATAGAAAAACAATTGGCCGCAATCCATTGGTCCATAACCTTCTTCAGACCATATGTTTATGGCAGAAAATTTCTAGTTAAAACTGACCATCGTCCTTTAACATACCTATTCTCGATGAAGAGCCCTTCATCTAAGCTGACACGAGTAAGACTCGATTTAGAAGAGTACGATTTTGATGTGGAGTATATAGCCGGAAAAGAAAAGATATGTCAATTGAAGCAAGTAAAATATTAAAAATAACAACAAGATCAGCAGCGAAACAGACCAGCAGTAATGCTGAAAATAAAGAAAGTCACAAAGGGAACCCCAAAATTTTCGAAGCGCTAAATAAATTTGAAGTAAAAAGACATGTCGGGCTTCTTTTTTCCTCCTCCCAAATTATATTTCAAAAAAGGAAAGAAAATTTGTAGCACTTTGGATACAAGCAACCTAATTGTTGAGGATAAGATTGACTTAGGACAATTCTTTACCAGGCTTGAAAGAGAAGCCGGCAATTTAGGACTTGTACAAATACAGTTGTCCTTAGGGGACAAATTGTTTAAAAGAAATTATACTGCAGTAGGCAAATTTATAGAAATGGGTAACAAAATTCTCAAAAAGCTAACAATCGCTCTGACCCCAGAGGTTATATATGTGACAAATCCTGGGAAAATTAAAGAAATTCTGCATGACAGATAAAATCAAGCAGAAGTATAGCTGGCTGAATATGAAAAACGACATACATAAAAACTGCATCCACTGCAAGAAAAATAAGACCAATAAGCATATAAAAGAACCAATGACAATAACGGAGACACCTCCGAAGGCATTTGATATTGTACAAATCGATACAGTCGGACCATTACCGAAATCGATAAATGGAAACGAATATGCAGTTACCATCATATAGTATAGTATAGTATATTTATTCATTTCCTTTCAAAACAAGCATGTGTATATTACAATAGTAACTTAAAGGCTAATATTTAGTGAGAGAAAAGTAAAGGCATTCTGTAAAATATAGTATTTTGTATCGAATGCCGCCATATAATAAAATAAATTACCATATACAAAATGGTTACAAATGTTAACAAAAATGTGTGGGGTGAGAGTAATTAATATGATTAATTTACATTGCTTAAAATTATACAAAAGATGTGTACAGGCATTAAGAAATAACAGTTTTGGAATTAATTCAATTAAATATTTTAAAGATTAAGGATTAAAGATTTGACTCAAATTCACTAAGTGCTAGGGTTCAGCAAACCTTTGATTTCGCTGTGTGATTTTTCTAATAGAAAAGTTTTAACACTGGATAGAAATTCACGCAAATTCCTAATGACACGTATAGATACAGGAAGTGCATTGAAAACTTTAAAGGAAACAACGGAAAAGAAGTTATTGAAGTGGGTTGTACGAGATGTCGGAACAATTACCAGTCCGTGGGAATTTTGCCTCAGATTATAATTATCCGAGACCAGGCTATGTAAATACCCACCTCGTATAAAAAATATCTTTAAAGTTTTGTAGTAGCACATGTGTTTAACTGGTAGAATCTTCAGATCTCTGAACAACTCCATGGAGTGGTGCAAACGGTTGACATTGCATATTTTCCTTATGAAACATTTTTGAATAGTTAGAAGCTGCTGGATTTTAGTAGCAGATGCACCGCCCCAACAACTTATACCATATTGGAGCTTAGAGTGGACCAAAGCGTAATAAAGGGTCTTCAGGGTTGCGTTTGAGCAGATTTTTCTGAGACTATAAAAGTAACGAGTAGAAGACCGCATGTAAGACTTCAAACGAGAAATATGCGTGGACCAACTTAAATTATGGTCAACAGAAACACCCAGATATTGGAAATCACTTACTTGTTCAATAGGGGAACACTTGTCGCAACAGTTTTCTTCCGAATTAAAAGGTTTGCCAGAACACAATACACTTTTAAGGGCAAACCGCTTGCATTCATTGGCATGAAATATAATAGCTTGGTCGGGGACGGTTGCTGGATGTAGACTGAAATACATCATCTTCGTTTTCGTGCTTACTCTTAGCTTATGTTCAGGAAACCATACCCTCAATAAATGTACATCCTTATTGACGCCTGCTACCAAATCCAGGTAGTTCGATGAGTCATAGGCAATAGCAAGTTCGTCAGCAAATGCAGTAACTTTTCCAGAGAACGGCAAAGAAAAGATTGAGTTCAAGTATATAAGAAATAGTATCGGACCTAAAACAGATCCTTGAGGTACTCCCAAACTAATTTCCACAGGATTGCTTAATTGGTTTCCAACCTTAACTTTCTGCACTCTGCTTGATAGGTAGCACTTAAGCCAGTTGTAGAAAAAGCCAGCGTCATACAATTTACTTAGCAAAATAGTGTGGTCTACCATATCAAACGCTTTCGTGATATCCACAAACAGACCACCACATTTTTTTTTATTATCTCGCTGCCTGTATAAGAAGGAACAAAAGTGCAACAGGGCGTCTTCTGTAGAGCGCCCACATCGAAAACCGAATTGCATTGGACTGAAAAAATTCTTATTTTCAAGAAAAGAAAGAATTCTAACTTTAATAAGTTTCTCGAAGATTTTGGAAATAGATGATAATACTGAAATCGGCCTATACTTGCTCACATTTTTCTTATCGCCCTTTTTAAACAAAGGAATTACAATGGCACATTTTAACTCTGCAGGAAAGCATCCAGACAATACGCTTGAGTTGAATAAGTGTGTTAATATATCGACTATATTCAAAGCCACGTGTTTCAGCATCTGATTAGAAATACCATCAGCGCCGCATGATTTGGAGTTATTCAACGATTTAATGGTTTTTAAAACTTCAAAGCCAGTAAAAGGCTCAAAGAAAAAGCTATTCCCCACAGCGTGTGCCATAGGTATCGAGGATAAAGACTCAGTTGTAGATACGGAAATATCAGAATTACTCACTGACGAGAAGTGGTCATGAAAAAGGTTGGCTACTACTGTAGGGTCCGAAAAAGTCTCGCCACTATCACATTAAACAATTGCTGTGTCACTTTTTTTAGAATCTCGGTTTAGAAGGTTGTTAATCACATCCCATTCTTTTTTTGGGTTACCATACGAAGACCTGCAAATGGAGTGTGGTTGCTAAGTGACCTTGCTCAATCCCGACTCTTGCGTCCTCGTTCGTGCACTCTGGGCAACGGGAGCTACCTAGGCTCGCGGCAGAAAGAGAGGGAGCCCCGGTGGGGCCACTCTGACATACTTGGTTTAAGGGCTCACCGAGGTTTTTGCGCAGCGTCTGTTCACCATGAGGTGCGGCTGCAAGCGGGCGTCTGTCTTGAAGCAAGCGGCTCGCTATATAAATGTGTAAATATTTTCCAAAAACCCCGAAACGGGTTGTGCGCTGGGTTTGGGACCCGCCACGTAAAAAATTTAGTCCAATGAAAAATGTTTTAAAGCCTCGGATGAGAACCCCCTTTAATGTTGACGACCCGGCAAAACGAATAAGGCATAATGATTTGGATATTAGGGCATGTACCGGGAATGTCCGGACCCTTTCAAGGGACGGTACCGCTGCCCGACTGGTTGATGTCCTCGTTAACGCAAAGGCTGACATCACCGCCCTGCAGGAAATGCGATGGACGGGACAAGGAAAGACGACCATCGGACCTTGTGACGTATACTACAGTGGCCAGACACGCGGCAAAGCGCGTGGTGTAGGATTCGTGGTGGGAAAGAGACGTCGCCGCCAAGTACTAGCGTTCACCCCCGTGGACGAGCGTCTCGCTGCGATCCGCATCAAAGCGAAATTTTTCAACATAACATTTATCTGCGCCTATGCGCCGACTGAGGAGACGGACGACGCAGAGAAGGACTCCTTCTACGATAAACTTGAACAGACTTATGATCGCTGCCCCCAACATGATATCAAAATCGTGCTCGGCGACTTTAATGCGAAGGTGGGCAAGGAAGGAGTCTTTGGTCCAACAGTTGGAAAATTTAGTCTCCATGATATAACATCCCCCAACGGCACTAGGTTGATTGATTTCGCCGCTGCTCGCAATATGGTCATCAGTAGTACCAGGTTCCAGCATAAACGAATACACCAAGCCACATGGCTGTCTCCTGATCAAAGAACAAGAAACCAGATTGATCATGTCATGATCGACGGCAGACATAGCTCCACCGTTCTGGACGTGCGTACCCTTCGTGGTCCCAATATCGACTCGGACCATTATCTTGTTGCAGCCAAGATACGCACACGCCTCTGTGTAGCAAAGAAAGTGCGCACAGTAACGGAAGGAAAGTTTGACGTCGAGAAGCTGCGCACGACACAGACAGCTGACAATTTCTCCACTCGACTCTCACACCTGCTATCGGAGAGCAATCCTCGACCTAACGATGCAACCGAGCAATGGAAGCATATCTCTCACTCATTACGTACCGCCGCTGAGGCCACTATAGGGTTCCAGCGAGCCCGCAAAAACAACTGGTACGATGAGGAATGCAGCACTGCCTCGGACAAAAAGGACGCTGCCTACAGGGAGACGTTGCGAACGGGCGCAACCCGCAGTGTATGGCAACGCTATCGTGAGGCAAAGAAGGAAGAGAGACGCCTTTTCAGAAAAAAGAAACGTGAGGCCGAAAGGCGTGAGTGTGAGGAGCTTGAGATGCTGGCTGACAGGAATGATGCCCGAAAATTCTATGAAAAGATCCGGCGGATGACGGAAGGTTTTAAGACCAAGGGCAAGTTCCTGTAAGGACAATAATGGCGACCTGGTAACCGACGTACAGAGTGTACTTAAATTATGGAGGGAGCACTTCTCCTCACTGCTAAATTGCGAGGGAGACGTCGAACCCGATACCCCAATCCCTGACGATGGAAAAGTCGTCCCACCACCTGACTATGATGAAGTGAGGATAGCTATATCCCGGCTCAAAAACAACAAAGCGCCTGGAAAAGACGGACTACCCGCCGAGCTGTTCAAACACGGAGGCGAAGAGCTGGTAAAAAGCATGCATCAGCTCTTATGCAGAATATGGTCAGACGAGTGCATGCCTCCAGATTGGAATTTAAGTGTGCTCTGCCCAATCCACAAGAAAGGCGATCCCGCTAACCGCACCAACTACCGCGGAATCAGCCTTCTTAATATCGCGTATAAGGTTCTTTCTAGCGTATTGTGTGAAAGACTGAAGCCCATCGTAGACAAGCTGATTGGACCTTATCAGTGTGGCTTTAGACCTGGTAAGTCTACCATCGACCAGATTTTCACGATACGCCAAATCCTGGAGAAGACCCATGATAAAAGAATCGACACACACCATCTCTTTGTCGATTTCAAAGCCGCTTTTGACAGCGCAAAAAGGAGTTGCCTGTATGCCGCCATGTCTGAATTTGACTTCCCTGCAAAGCTTATACGGCTTTGCCAAATGACGTTGAGCAATACTAACAGCTCCGTCAGGGTCGGTAAGGACCTCTCTGAGCCATTTGAAACCAAACGAGGCTTCAGACAGGGCGACTCCCTTTCGTGCGATTTCTTCAACCTGATGCTGGAGAAGATAATTCGAGCAGCAGAGCTAAACCGCAATGGTACAATCTTTTACAAGAGCGTGCAATTGCTGGCGTATGCCGATGATATTGATATCATTGGCCTTAACAACCGCGCCGTAAGCGCTGCCTTCTCTGGACTGGATAAAGAAGCGAAAAAAGTGGGTCCTGCGGTCAACGAGGACAAGACGAAGTATTTGCTGTCATCAAAGAAAGAATCGGCGCACCTGCGCCTTGGCAGCCACGTCACTGTTGATAGTTACAAATTTGAAACTGTGAGGGACTTCGTCTATTTGGGAACCAGCATTAACACCGAAAATAATATCAGTCTAGAAATCCAACGGAGAATCACTCTTGCGAACAAGTGCTACTTTGGACTGAGTAGGCAATTGAGAAGTAAAGTCCTCTCTCGAAGAACAAAGATCGCGCTCTATAAGTCTCTCATCATACCTGTCCTGATGTATGGCTCAGATTCATGGACAATGTCAAGAGAAGATGAGATGGCCCTTGGAGTATTTGAGAGAAAAGTTCTCCGGAAGATTTATGGTCCTTCCCGTGATGCCGACGGCGAGTATCGAAGGAGATTTAACGATGAGCTGTACGAGCTTTACGCAGATCTGACCATAGTCCAGCGAATTAAAGCCCAAAGGCTCCGCTGGCTGGGTCACGTCATGCGAATGGACAAAGAAGCTCCAGCCCAGAAGGTTTTCCAATCGTCACCCGAATTCGGCAGCAGAGGAAGGGGGAGGCCTCGACTGAGATGGAAACAACAGGTGGAGGATGACTTGAACTCCCTTGGGGTTTCCAATTGGCGTCAGTTATCGCTAAAAAGGAATGACTGGCGTGCTTTGATAGGCGACGGCCAAAATCGCTTAGGCGGTTAAGCGCCAATAAATGATGATGATACGAAGACCTGAACTCATTACGGTAAAAACTATCCCGCTTCAAACGTACTTCTTTTCTTAGTTCTCTACAAAGCTTCAAATACCGGTTACGAAGGTTTTCTTTGGCCGGGTGTTTCCGATACTTCCTTCCTAGCTTATTTTTCAATCGGATTTTCTTAACCAGCTGGTCGCTTATCCACGGTTTTAATTTTAATTTTGATCTACGTGGTATATAAGAAAAACCTTCGCTTGCTACATGATTTTGCAAAATATCTAAAAAAGTACTATAAGCACTGGCTACATTTTCCTCAGAGTATACTGTATCCCAAGACTCACACCGTAATCTTTGGTTCAGCGAACTAAAGTTTACCCTTGTTAATTCTGCATTAACCGTTTTCTTCTGTGCGTTTTTGGCAAATACATTTTTTATTAATATGCCAGTCAGAGTATGATCTGAAATCCCAAGGTCCAGATTCAAGCCACTAAAATTATTGAAAAGATTTAAGCTACTCCGACCAAATACATGGTCGAGGCAGCTTTCCGAAACAGTACGAGTTGGCTCGTTTAGAAGTGATGTTAAGCCATGATTGGCCATGAGCGTTTGATAGCTTTCTGTTGTGGTATTAACGCTAAGTGTATCTATGTTAAAATCACCCAGAATGACAGTGTTATTTGAGTTTTCTTCACAAAGGATACCTGAAAATTAATCAAAAAATGTTTATTAAAAATTGGACTATATTTTAATGGACAGACTCCTACGTCTGAACCTTTTTCTGGAAATTACCTATGGAGTTTAACATTAATATAACAAGCTTTCTAGGTTCGCAAAAATATCTAATTTCAGTTAGTTAGATTAAGTCAATATTTAATGAGCTATATTTTCTCCTTTTATTTCGTCGGTGTTGCATTTCAAAAAACATACTTTATTATATTGTATTCTTAGCCCGGTCAAAATAGACATAAAAATAATTCCCAGAACCAATTTTGGTAGAGAGCTTAGGTTCGCCGTCAGGAAGAAAACTTCAAAAGTCCCCATTCGGGGTCAAAAGTCAAAATATTAGCATTTTTTTTACTTTTCTCGAAAACGGTAAGTTTTTTCGAAAAATTACCTGAAACCAAGTTGTAGACCTGAAAATTATCTACAAATATGGTTAGAGCATTTTTTCTCTAAGAGTTACCAGTTCTGAGATATCGGGATTGTAAAATAGACTTCAGGATTTTTCTCTAAAACTTTAGTATGCGTAGACAAATTTTCTTTTACCGTTTTTTTTTGTCACGAAGTTCCCCATTGACAATGAAAATAGTTATTTTTGCGAAGCCTATAGCTCTCGAGCTAGAGCCACCTTTTCTCCACGAATGATCCAAAAAAAAAACTAGTCCGGTTAATTAAGTTTATATTTAGTCAACATTGTACAGACAATTTTTTTTTGCCAAAAGTTTAGTTTCAGCCCCAGGACGTAAACTGGAAAAGTCCCCATGGATCTCATTTGTGCTAAAAAAGTTATTCGGGGACAAAATTCGATAAAAATCTTAATTTTTTTTTTTCTCGACTCTTGACCCCAAATAACTTTTTTAGCACACATGTGACTTTTGAGGTTTTCTATCTTAAGTTGGGGTTTTCTATCTAAGCTGTATGCAAAAATTTGGCTATGTTGAAATTTTTGTTGTTTAAAATGTCTATATTGACCAGACTATCTTGCCCATTCCGCATACATGGAAGTGATTATTATAAACATGATTATATATGAAAATTAAATGCTTCGACTTTCTTTTTCCAACCAAGCGAGAGTAAAGTCATCGCCATCTTGCCGTAAAATCTGAGACAATGTCTCCCAGACTCTCTTGTGATAATCATTTAAAAGGTTCACCTGTAAAAAAAAATGTCAATGAATTATTTAACCGAAAGCTTAAGGCGCATACCTCTACATCTGACAACAAGTGCTTTTTAATCATTTTTGTTTGCTTTGGACACATTGTAATGGTCTTGAAGGTTAAGGCACCTCTACCAGCAAAATTGTTTATTGTTGATGCTGGAACGATTTGGACTATGTCTTCTATTCGAATACCAAATTCTCCATCCTGGTAATAACCTGGCTCTGATTTATAAAAATAAATACACTAAAAATTTGGCATAGTTAAACAAACTTTAAGGTAATACCGTTAGATATAAACATATTTTCTTGCATTCCAGGATCATCTGGCATAGAGCGAATTCCCACTCCCATTGGGCCTTCATGTACATTGAGGAAAGATCCGATTCCATGACCTGTCCCATGTCCATAATCAAGTCCGATATCCCATAGAAATTTTCTGGCAATTGTGTCGAGAAATTGGCCCTGAACAATATTATATTCTAAATAAAGTTTGAAATAATTCAAAGAACTGACCTTAACCATTGCTGGAAAAGTGGTTGATCCAAATGCCAATTGACCTTTTAAGACACGCGTATAGGCTTCCTTTTGAAATTCTGTCGGCTCTCCAAAATGAAATGTGCGAGTGACGTCTGTTGTTCCATCCCTAAATAATTAATATGCTGTGGTTAATACTTGTATGTGTTTTCGTGTTTTCAAAGCTATATTGTATTAAATATGTAAATTTGTTTAAATTAGTTGATATAGTTATAGTACATTTACACCGCACCAAATTTGGCGCTTTTCCATACAAATCTCATTTTCCATGTTTGGAATTTCATTGTATTTGGCCTCATTTGCCGAACAATACAATCCACAGTTCCTCAAAATAGCAACCCTGCCTGTGTTCCACATTTAGAAGTGCCCAGCAACAACCTAATGGGTCAATTACGAGTGATAACTAAAGCACTATGCACAGCTGTAAATATCAATTTCAACTAGTTTTTTTTTAAGAAAATGGGCCAATTCTACCAGGAAAAGACAAGCCTTCTTGACTCTTCTTTTATTATTACTTTACAGGTGTTTAAAACACCACGGTAGTACATTTTCTTTCGATGGCTTCTTGTTCTGGTGGAGAATTCTTGCAGGAAAGGTGACGCCAAATACAAATTTACCAGTGTAAACGGTGTCGAACTGGCTCGTTTAAATTCGCCAATTTTGGTGCGGTATAAATGTACTATTAGTCTTAGGATGGATTTCTGGACTAACCGTCAACTTTAACGCTCACTATAAATTTATCGGCCAGTGCATCCCCCTGGTTAAATAAAGGGCAAATGAAGTGGCTGTTAAATTGACAGTGAACTCTTTTATACACCAGAGTTGAAAAGGCAGTGGATCCAGGATTTTGGGAGGAGAGGGAGGGTATGGGCAATGTAAAGTTGGTATGGGCAATGTCAAGTTCAAGGTATCACGTGTGTTAATCGCTTAAAAAGTTAGCGAACAACAAACAAACAAAAATCACAAAGAAACGAAAAATATCAGTTGGCAAGTTGCCCTCAGCTTTCTTATATTAGTTGTGTAATTTTTACTATATTTTTTGGGTAATTTTTACTGTCATTAGCACGTTGGAGACATCAGCTATATGGCTGGTATTTCTCTATACAACCTGCATACTACATTCCCTGAACTTGAAGAGCTCCAGGGTAGTGTTTCTTCCTAAGGCTGGGAAGGCCTCCCACTACGAGCCTAAGGACTACAGACCGATCAGTCTCTCGTCCTATGGACTAAAGTCCTACCAGAGGATAATCATCGACTACCTCTCCACTACTATTGATAGCACTTATTTCTAGCTATCAGCATGCATACACCAAAAGTAAATAAACAGAAACTGCGGTTCACAACCTAGTCTCTACCATTGAAAAATCGTAAGATATAAGCATTTGCAGACGATTTAGCTATTGCATAGGCCAAAAAAATTTTTGGTGTCAAAACAGCACTTTAAGGTGCTGCTGTATATATAAACTAAAATAAGTGTTATTAACACCAAAACGGAGTCAAACTAAAAAAAAATAAAAAAAATAAACTATTTACACCACACTTACTCACGTTGCATCACCACAGTTGCCATATTGCCTTCACCGCGTCGAACTAACAATTATTAATTGCTGAACGGAGATGTCTACCATTAGGCTATTTTGTTGTTGTTGTTAACAGCATAACACTCCCCGAAGGTTTTGGGGAGTGATGCCGAAATTGACAGTCCTTGGCCGTATATGAACCCGGTACGCTGCGGTACTCCCTTGCGGTGCTGCCCGACTATCTCGGGACCGATTTGGTATGACCAGTGGAATCTTCTAGGTCATGTCATCGCATGAGGAAGAAGATGGCTAATGAGAGGTGAGAGGCATCATATCCGTAGATCAACCATCGAGTTAACATGTCATTACCTATGTGCATATTAGTCGTCTCTTACGACCGGTATGCCTACCTCGGGCTATTCTAAACCCCTAGCCCACAGGGTTTACCATTAGGCTACCGTGTACTTATGGCCTCAACAACCGCGCCGTAACTTCTGCATACTCCAAATTAGAAAAAGAAGCGGAAAAAGTGGGTTTGGTGGTGAACGAAGGTAAAACGAAGTACCAGCGCATTCGCGTCTCGGCAACCACGCCACTGTTGGCAGCACTATTTTCGAGATAGTGAGGGACTTTATATACCTGGGAAGCAGCAACAACAATGTAAGCCTGTAAATCCATCGAAGGATAACTCTTGCAAACAAATGCTACTTTGGGCTGAGTAGGCAATTGAGAAGTAAAGTCCTCTCTCGACGAACAAAAACAACTCTCTATAAGTCACTCATCGTACCCGTCCTGCTATATGGTGCAGAAGCATGGACACTAGACCGGGTCGGTGCCCATGCAAAAAAAAAAGTTTGCAATTACTCCCCCTAGGATGAAAGATGACCCTGCGGCGAATTAGGGATGATAAAAATTTTCATCCTGTGAGAGTCCTAAAAGCAGCCAAAATCGATTTTTATTCACAACTTTTTTATTTATAATCCAATTGCAATCGTTGAATAGGTATTTTTTAGTACTACATATCTCCTGAATGAATGTCCTTTTACTCAAAATAGACCCCAAACCGAGTTAGACCGCGTAACTCGATTTCTACCCCACTATATAAAACTTCTCTCTTCATAATAATAAACGTCTCAGCAAGCCATACACTTTTTATCTTTGAAGTAAAATAAATATTAGTAAACAAAGAAGTTACGGTGACTTGAAGTTTAATTGCACATATATGTATATAACTTCTAAAAATAAAAATATTTTTTACATATGAGTGGATGTGTATGTCCATGTAAAATTAGTTGAAGCAAGGTAAACTACACGTTTCAGAATTATCAACATCACACAATTTTTAAATTAAATTTTGACGAGACTCAAGCAGACTGTAGCGGCGCCTGCTTTCCAGTTTTGAAAAAATATGGCCCAAGCGATTATGCTCTGTAACTGCTAGCGCAGTTACGAACGAAACGTTCCGTATTTTGGGAATGGCATAAGAATTCTGCAATAAACCATTCAATAGAAAAAAAACAGTCTCTTGTTACAAAGTTTTACCTGGTAATTTTATAACTTCAGCTTCAGAATATTGATAAAAAGCAAGTTGTTCGTCAGTGTAAAACTGCAAACAGGGTGGCTCTATGTTTTCAAATTGTTCCCATTTTATCATTTGCGTATAAGTAGATAAAATACACACAGAACTGATTGCTGATTGCGCCGAGCGGCTCTTATTTTTCATACGCTTCAAAACGTACAGTTTGGTCTGAATCCGTTATCATTGACAAAATAATGTTTTCCGGATGGCAACAATAAGCGTTGTATTCTACAACAGGACGAATTATTTTCTGAACATCGTCTGGCAAATCTCGCATCCAACAAATATATTTAAAAACGTGACGGCTTCCGTGTATAGATTCTGGCTAGCTCTTTACCAAAAACCAGAATTGTGCGTAAACCTTAACAACGCCTTTTAAAGGCAATTCGTTGAAATGCAGCAAACAAACATTTCATTGCAATGGCCGCTGCACATATTTATTATAACCTGTCTTAACTGCGGTACCATCACAATTGATAGCGACTAAATGGCTCAACGAAAAATTTTGATCATTTAAAAAACTTACTATTGATTGCTGAATTCCCTGTCCGGTGCTTAAAATGGGTGTGGTATATCCAATAAATTTGGATTCTGGCTCCTTTACTAGCGTTATATGTTCTTCCACTGTTCTACTTAATCGCTTTTTTTTTTATTAATTTCAGTATTCTTAAGGGTAAGGTCTCTTTTTCCATCAAAGGAAATACCTTGCAGAAAAGAGTTTTCTTTCACCGAAGCTTGGGCTTCTTTGCGAAATTTTAAACGCTCTCTAGAAATTTTATTTTTGTCTAGAATAATATTATCAATGTAAGATATAATTTTTTTTGAAATATCCTGGTCAAAATCTTTATTAACTTTAGCGGCTATAGAAATACGCAAATCTTGGATAAGAGTGGTGGCGAGTAGTGCTCCAAAGCGGTCCGAAGTATCAGTGCGATCTAAGGCCATGGCGTAGTTTCGCAAAGATATGTCGCACACATTCAGCGATGGCCCAGGACGCTCGGCTTCAAAATCTACGTCCTCGGATGAGTTGGGAACGTACCCATCCGAGATTACTGACGGGTTAACACATTCAGTAATGGTATGAGATTCCAGTTCGCAAACACTTGTTGCTTCTCCTTCTAGAGAATCAATTTGTTTCAGTCTTGTACTGCACTGATCTACTAAAAACTGCTTTGCTGTGTGTGAGGTTTGACGACCAGCAGAACAATTACAACTCCCAATATCCCAATACACTACTTTTTTAAAAAACATGCTTTAATTTCATCGTATGTCACAAAATTTAATAATGCACCAACTTTCTTTTTGTTTTACACAGAAATAACAAAAAAAAAACATGCTTCAACTGTAAATCGACTGTAACTTTTTTGTTTATTAGAATTTTTTGTTACTTCAAAGGCAAGAATTGGATATCTGACTGAGTGGTTTATTATTATGAAGAGAAAAGAATTATATAGGGGGGTAGAAATCGAGTTACGCGGTCTAACTCGGTTTGGGGTCTGCTTTGAGTAAAATTTTGACTGTTTTTAGGACTCTCGCAGGACGAAAATTTTTATCATCCCAAATTCACCTTTCATTCTAGGGGGGGTAATTGCAAACTTTTCTTTTCGACCTGGTCTAAAGGACACTGACAGCTTCTGACGAGGCGGCTTTGGGAGTATTCGAGAGAAAAATTCTTCGAAAGATTTATGGACTCTAAAAGTTGGCGGCGGCGAGTACCGAAGAAGATATAATGATGAGCTGTATGAGCTTTACGCAGACGTCGACATAGTTCAGCGAATTAAAACCCAGCGGCTTCGCTGGCTAGGTCACATGGTGCACCCGCCGGTGGAAGTAGAGGAAGAGGGAGGCCACCTCTCCGATGGCAGGACCAAGTGGAGGCAGATCTGAGAACACGCGGTGTCTCCAATTGGCGCCAGTTGGCTCAGCAAAGAGTCGGCTGGTGAAACATGCTAGACGGCCAAAATTGCCAAGGCGGTTAAAGGCTATTTTAAGTAAGTAAGTAAGTACTTATGATTGCCGGCGTCTAATTATAGCTTTGTTCTATAAGGTAGCGACGAACCGCTTTTAAGGATTTACACCACACTTTTTCGCTTTACACCATTTTCGTGTAGCAAAAGAACGTTGACACCAAAATTAGTGTTAGTTTTACTCCGAAAAGTGTAGACTTTGCGCGTTTTTCTCAAGGATGCAAGTAGCACTGCGGGAAGTTTCGTCATGGTCCTCTCACTGCGGACTTAGTATCAACCCGGGAAAACTGGAGCTTGTCCTTTATACCACCCGGTACAAAATACCGACGTTAAACCTACCAGAACTAAATGGTATGCGCCTGAACTTGGGTTTACTCAAAGGATCTGAACCTTGAGCTCTCAGACTACCTGAATATTGCAGTGTCTTCCAGGCTAAAGTTTCAGCAATCATGGACGTCGCGGCTTGGATGGGTAAACGCACTATCACACATGATATATGTAGTTACTTTTTAGGGACATCCAGTTCAGAACAGTGTTGATGGCAGGACCCCTAAACAACAGTGGAAGTGGATCGAGGCCGCGCGATTTAGTGGCTGTCCAGGTGAAAAGGGATAACCCTGGACAGCCACCCAAATATACCGACGCAGGCTGGTATCAGGTAATGGCAGCAGGTCTGTGGCCTATACAAAATTGGCGTGTAGCGAATAGGAGAGGTTTATCCTGGCGCGCGCCTGAAGGCAGTGGATGCGGCTGATATTCCGTCTAGAGCTAGATCCTGGTTTCCAGTGACGCTAACGTAACCTGAAGAAATCCTGGATCTGTTGCAGGAGTATAGCCCTGGTCTACCGACCAAAAACTGAAAGGTGGTCAATGTTTACAAGACCGACAAAGCAAAAATGCTGATATTTCTCCTGCTGGATGAATCAATCATCGAGACTTTGGGCAGGTGCGATTATAGTGAGTTATGGGTTCCAAAGACGTTACCTTGAAAATATACAAAGCCGAAACAGAAGCCGTGACAAATCTCGCGTCTCTTGCGATAATGATTGAACGACAAAGGGTAGGATTTGTAGAGCGGTTACGCCTTGTCTAGCTCGGACGGTAGCTCTGCTCTCAGGAGGCTTTACTCCTAGAGTCAGCTTCTGAGCGATGACGACGCGGACGCGACGCTCACGGAGGAGCGCACTAAGAAAAATGATGAGGGTCCTCCAAATTAACCTTCATCACAGCAAAGCAACAGCGGCTGCAGGGGGAGTACCCAGCAAACATTTAGGCTTGAGTTACGTTAGATCTCAAGTTGAGAACTAAGGGTCTTCTCCAACTACAAGCGTTGTTTCTCAACAGGAGAAATACTTGAGAACGATGGCGTTCTCAAGCAAAGGGGCGTTTTTTATATATATAAAAAAAAGCTGTTTCTCAAGTTGAGTTGGGATTCTCTAATTGGACTCAAGGGTATGAATGCGTCTCTGAAAATAAATACCGTAAAAAAGTAAACCATGATCTTTCTAAGTTAAAATGCCATGAATTAGTTGACAAAAATTTGTTTTTACAAAAATTTTAGTCTAAGCTCTTCAAATTTTGGTTTGACTAACAGACTTACAGACTAAGTTAATATTAAAAAGAAAAAGATCTTAGAAGACTATAGTCGAATAGGGGATGGTGAAGTCAACACCTGTGGAATTAAAAAACATATTCAGATCAGCACATGCTCTAGAGATAGGAGCATTTGCAGCATAGTTGGTCCTACCAAAGATACGAAAAATTTAATGAGCGGAAAGCAAACCGTAGGAAAACCTTCTGAACTTTCTCAATGCGTTTAGAAGGACCAATATGATAGATTAGAAGCTGGAGAATATGTTGAATTTCAACTTTAGAACTACAAAGTTATTAAAATATCTCTAAGGTTGGAGAATACTTGGAGAAAGATGTTGGATATCAACTTGAGAACTACAAAGTTATCAAAATATCTCTAAGGTTGGAGAATGAGGTTGGATATCAACTTGAACGAACAAATGCAGAATACAAAATCTTATAGGTATACTGAACCGAGAAATTAGAAGACTGGCGTTTTATAAAAGCAATGTTCCAAAAGAACCTGCGATAATGTTATTTAAGTGCGTATTAAAGCTTAATTTAGCGTAAAGATCTTTAATTTCGTTAACCTCAGATAGGCACGATTCCCCTAAGAAATAGCAAGTTCAAAAAGGTTTAACTATTTTCGAGTAAGTGACTTTATGGCACTTGCTAATATTAAGATAAAGCCTGTTCAAAATGCAATAGTTAAAGAATTTATTAAGTTCATTTTAAAGTAGCAAAGAGTCATATGAATTTTTTATTTCTGAGTATATTTTGAGGTTGTCTGCATAGAGGAGAAATTTAGGCCAAGTGAAACAGCTAGAAATATCGCTAATGAATAATATGAACAGTAAAGGTCCCTAAATGCTACCGTTTTGCTCGGATTGCAAACTCAGAAGTTTGACCGACCAAATTTTCCGGGTAAAAGAAAAGAACGAGAAAATGTGGTATTAATTAAAAATATTTAATAAGTATATTCACGAATATACAAGTCACATTAATTCAGCTATTAACTATATATATTTATAGGTTACCTTTGTGAAACAGCTACGGCTCCTGGCGCGTGTGATCTTGATGAATGTTGAATCCAAGTGAACAGTAAGGATTGGAAAATTATTAACATCTAGTTGCTGTCGTGCGGTTTATTTATTCCTTCGATGTTTTAGCAGATATAAGTTAAACCGTTCGACCAACTCTGTTAACAAGTAAATGAAAGGTAAATACGAGGGCGCCCTTATATGTTTAAGGTTTTAGGCATCTGGCCTAACCAGCTACTTTGTGGAACACCTGAGGTATCAATAAATGGCTTCGAGATCTCACCATCTATAGCAACTACACACTTTCTATTATACAAATATGACTATCCATTTAAGAATAGTGCAATGAAACCCCATGCAGCTAAGTTTTTCGATGAGGATTTTGTGCGAGATTTTGTCAAATGCCTTGGAAAAATCGGTGTAAATGGCATCAATTTGAAGACCTTTACGAAAGCATGAGTAAGTCTTCTGTAAAGTCTGCAAGGTTAGAGACCGTCGATATTGCAGTTACAAATCCATGTTGATTTGGACAAATAAGATGCTTCACGTTAAAGTAAATTTTATCCTTTATTATAATGCATTCATACCACTTAGCAACAGACGAAAGCTTTGATATTGGTCTGTAGTTTGTTATATCACTTTTATTTCCACTCTTAAAAACAGGAGTGATAGTAGTGCTTTTCCAAGCATCAAAAAAAAACTCGTCAGGCTAAAGATTAATTTAACATTTTGGTAAGAGGTTTCACAAGTGCTGGGCAATTCTTCAATAGTTTCATGGATAACCCATACACGTCTGTCTGAGAAGAGTCTTTAACATTTTTTAGCCCTTCAATAATATCATTTTCTGACAGAACTATTGATCCAAAAACAAAAGAAGAGGTGGAATGATGCACAGCAGCCAATTCATTAGGGGTCAAATCAGCATCACAGTCAAAATTAGATGAGAAAAAGTCAGCAAACAGATTTGCAGCCTCCGCAAGAGAAGATGCAGAGACATCATTAAAATACACGGTTTTCGGTATACCTGAAACATTTTTCTTAGACTTTATATATGACCAAAACTTTTTGGGGTTGCTTTTTATATTCAATTCTAAGTTATTTATGTAGTTTTCATAAAGTGACTTATTCAAATCATTAAACTTTCTCCTATAAAAAACGTACAGCTCATCAAAGTTAGTCCTCTCAGTAATTTTTGTACTTCTTGAAAAACGTATTTCTTAAATTTTTTAGATGCTTAAGCTCGGGAAGCTTATACACTTAGACTTAAAAGTAGGAACAAATTTGCTATACAACACTAAAATCGAACTTTTAAAACTGCTAAAACAAGTTGCAACTTCATCCCTTTGGAAGATAAGGCCCTAGTCAACCAAATTAAGCGTATTATTCAGACCTTCAAAGTCACAGCGATCAAAATTAAATAACGGTAAAGTTGAAGAACCAATATTAAAGAATTCATAAAATTCAATTTCCAATTATAGAAGTCACAGCTTGCGACAGCACAAGTTCAAGTGGCTACTTATAAAAATTAAATCAAGAATTCGGCTTAAATTGCTTCGTAAGCCTTTAATTTGGTTTAAACCAACACCTTAAAAGTTATCAATAACGTATGATTCATTACAACTAGAAAAATTTACAGGTAAGTAAAAAATTTAGAGCAAGTAAGTACTGTTATCAAGATAATTCCAATTTACATTGCTCAAATTAAAATCACCGAGAACACATAATTGATCACTGCTTAAGAGCAAGAACATTATCAACATACTGTGACGAATTCGATGATTCCTTGATTATTTTCCCTGAGTTCGATCACTGTACGTTAAATAAAACACTCCGATTCTGTTTAATAAGTAGTACGCTTTATTCAGTACTAAAAACCGTAGTACAATATCGCGGGTTAATTCACTGTTCAGTACTTCACTGTACAACACTTCAAAATAAACTGATTTATTTGCGTTGTCTTTGCGCGGTTTATATACCCTAGCAGACAGCAGCATCACAACCTAGAAATGTCTACACCTTTCTGGTTTATTCGTGCAACAGTGTTCTCGAAGCGTTTATCTATCGTCATCTCCTCTTTGTGCCACAATCGTAAACACGCGAGCTGCCTCTCCCTCTCCCTCTCTCGCTCTCACGTCATGTATGTAAACAGCTGTAGTTGTGGTAGTGACGCTAGCGGTGGAAAATGAGCGATTCTTGATAACATTCGCCACACTGCCCTCCACCTAAGTCTGATCGTCCCGATCAGACACATTTCCCGATCCGAACGTTGCTAGTCTCTCCAGGGGAACCACTTTCATTTTGTTCCGTAGCATTCCAACAGCCTGTATGCGGTAAACAACGTCGTTGATCCGTTTCACAACTCTGTATGGTCCTTGCCAGTTGCACTGAACTTTGGGAGACACACTTTTCCTCCGTTGTGGCCTGTTAAGGAATACTAAATCTCCTTCCAGAAACCCTTCTCTTTCCATTGCTTTGTCGTACCTGGTTTTCATGTTTTTGCTTATACTTCCGGGGAATGGACCAGCTTCATCCAAGGTAATCCTCTCAACCGATGCATCTGAGTTGCACTGCCTCTTTAGACCATGACTCGTGGACCTCAGCACCTTTGCTCTGATGCACTCATCGCATTTGGCAATCCACTCCTTTACCGACTGACCGTAACCAACCCAATAAAATGTCTGCTTAATCCTCTCCAAGGTCTTCTTGACTCCTAGATGACCTCCACTTGGATCGTTATGCATTTCCCTGAGAACATCAGACACCCGCTTCCTTGGAACAACTATAAGCTTCCGAGCGCATTGACCATCCTCACTCTCCCATATTCGATGCAAACAACCGGATACCATTCGTAAACTGTTCCATTGTGCCCAATATGACTTGGCAACTGGACTCGCCGCTGACATTTCTTTCTTGCTGGTCGTTTGTTTCGCTCGAGCCCTCGGATCACACATGCCAGATCTGAATCTTCCTGTTGACTTCTCCAAATATTCTCAAGTAGGCATTTGTCTATCGAAGCCATTGGTCGAGGAGGTACCTTTGCATTTCGAGTGTCCTTGTGCTTTATCTCTAATGAAACTCCTTTGGTGTAATACCCAATGTTGTGTCCAAAGATCAGAGGTACTTCTTGGCCATTGTATCTCATAACTCTATTTCTCAGGTTCATGTGAATGTCTCTCACAGCCAAGAAGTCGACGCCAATGATGACTTCGTCCACAATATCTGCCACTAAGAAGTTGTGGTATGTAGTCGCATTCCCAATCGCAACTTTGCACCGCACTTCTCCATGAACCAGCTTACTTTCACCAGTTACTGTCCGCAACTTTGCATCCTGCAATGGTCGTACTCTCTTTTGGACCAAGTCACTTCTAATGATGGAATGAGATGCGCCAGTATCCACAGTGAATAACCGCTCTTTTCCGTCCAAGAAACCTCTAACAGTAACAGTACTTGCTTTCCCTCCGACCTGCGACACAGAAACTATAGGGCATTCATCTTGGTCATCTCCTCCAGCGTTACCCTTACGTCCACAAGCATTGCCGAAGTCTCTGGAGCCGATGTTGCAATGACGCACCATATGGCCAGATTTTCCGCACTTGAAACATTTAATGACACCATCGCTTTTCTTTTGTGCTCCATTCAAGGCTTCCAGAACTTTGTTGATTTTTTCGACCAAGTCTGATGTCTCCTTTTCCACATGGCGAACCTTGTTATCTGGTTTACATAAAATCGAGGCTGTCTCTTGTAATAAATCGTGTGATACCGTCTCTGCGAATGTCCTTTTGGGGTTTGCATATGCGGCTCGCTTCGTGTCTACATCCATTATTCCATTTATGAATTTTTGGATCTTTACCCTCTCGATGTATTCCACGGGTGCATCTGCGTTCGCCAAATGAGCTAACCTCTCAATGTCCCATGCAAAATCCTGCAATGTCTCATTAGCCTTCTGGAAGCGATTCTGTAGCTCCATTTGAAATATCTGCCTCCTATGCTCGCTACCGTAACGTCTTTCAAGGGCTCCCATCAACGCTTCATAGTTGTTTCTTTCAGCGTCCGGAATAGTCTGTAAGATTTCGGCTGCAGATCCTTTCAATTACACAAATAAAGCAGCGACTTTGTCCTCAGCGCCCCAGTTGTTCACAGCTGCTGTCTTCTCAAATTGTAGCTTAAATACCTGGAAAGGAACAGAACCGTCAAAGGATGGGGTTTTTACCTTGGGTGTGCTTGTTGAAACAGATGGACGATTCAGCTGCAACTCTTGGATACGTCCTCTCAGCGCATTGACTTCAGCGTCCATTTTATCTTGGAGCTCTGCAATCTTTGCATCTTGTGCTTCCAACTGCGAAGTGATAAATGACCGCTGTTCCTCCATTTGAGCGGAGATCTGTGATGACACCTGTTCCAGTCTAGATGTCATGCAAGTTTTCTGTTCTTCCAACTGAGACGACATGTGTGTCTTCTGTTCCTCCAACTTTGATGCCATGCGTGTCTCTTGTTGTTCCAACGCAGATGTCATGTGTGTCTTCTGTTCCTCCAACTGAGATGCCATGTGTGTCTTCTGTTCTTCCAACTGAGATGACATGCTTGATGTTATGTTGTTTGACATCTGAGCCAAGGCAGCCAATAAAGAGTTTGTGTCCACATTTACCACTGAATCCGTAGAGTCATTTTGCTCTTCTATTTTCGTCGCTCCCTCTTCCGAAAGTTGAAAAACATGATTGTCAACGTTGATTCCTTCCGCTTCCATAGCCTCGCGTAGACGTGATTGTAGCTCTGGCTTATTGCCTGTTGTTACCAATCCACGTTTCTCCAACTCGTTTTTGAGTTGCTGGATCTTCAATTCATTAAACTTTGCCATGTCCTTGCAATGTCCTTGTTACCTTTACAATGTCCTTGTTATCCTTGCAATATCCTTGTTGACTTTACAATATCCTTGTTATCCTGTATTTATTTAACAATACCGCTTCTGACACCAATTGTGACGAATTCGATGATTCCTTGATTATTTTCCCTGAGTTCGATCACTGTACGTTAAATAAAACACTCCGATTCTGTTTAATAAGTAGTACGCTTTATTCAGTACTAAAAACCGTAGTACAATATCGCGGGTTAATTCACTGTTCAGTACTTCACTGTACAACACTTCAAAATAAACTGATTGATTTGCGTTGTCTTTGCGCGGTTTATATACCCTAGCAGACAGCAGCATCACAACCTAGAAATGTCTACACCTTTCTGGTTTATTCGTGCAACAGTGTTCTCGAAGCGTTTATCTATCGTCATCTCCTCTTTGTGCCACAATCGTAAACACGCGAGCTGCCTCTCCCTCTCCCTCTCTCGCTCTCACGTCATGTATGTAAACAGCTGTAGTTGTGGTAGTGACGCTAGCGGTGGAAAATGAGCGATTCTTGATAACATTCGCCACAATACGATTTATAAAGGCATTCATCACTAAGCGGGGGAATGTATGATACGCATATATACAGATTGCCGAAGGAACCCCATACCCGAACACACAATTGGTCAAGAAGCGAGTCATTATCATGAAACTCAAAAAGGGACGAACGCAAACTGCAACAAGCTGCTATAAGTACGCCGCCTCCTCTGCTACAACCAGTTTTAATTGGATCTCTGTCCTTACGGAACACATCAAAACAATTCAAATTAAAATAATCCGCATCAAAGAAATTATTATTCACCTATGTTTCTGTTAAAACAAACACGTCATATTCCAGAAGAGAACTTAGTATGTAGACATTGCTTGTTTTACTTCTAAGGCCAGAAGTATTTTGATAGTAAATTTTTAATTTATTATTGTATTTATTTCGAACAATCAAGTTCGAGGTGGCTGACTCTGGTTTTTTCGAAAAAAAAAAACGGAATGGTCGAATTGAAATTTTTGCCGGCCAATCCTCTGGCTTCAGCAGTTTCTCATAGTCAGATTCGATCACACCTAATTTAAAATTCACGAATCGGAGAGACTCTAGTTGCTGATCATTTTCGTCAACCTGATACAACTTAACTGCTTACTAGCAGACGGATCACATCCGAGTTAAGTGGAAATTCGATTCACAGGCTTGTTAACAGAGGTACTCCGCAAGGAGGTGTCCTCTCTCTGCTACTTTGGGTTGTCAGTGTAAACCAACTTCTACGGCTCATGGAAGCGGAAAGCCACCAAGTGATCGCTTATGCCGATGATATCTGCGTTATCACGCGGGGAAGATTCCCTCAAATTCTTTGTAACTTAATGGAAACAGTTTTATCCAAAGTATGCGACTGGGCAAAGTCTTCAGGTTTAGGGGTTAACCCCGAGAAAACCGAACTAGTCTTCTAGAAGGTACAACGTACCAAACCTAACACCACCAAAAATTGGGAACACGACCTTGGCATTCAGAGACATTAAACCACTCTGGAGTGACAATATAACAGAACGAGTTAAAAAAAACGCGCGCATTGTTTACTTGCAAGAGAGCAATCGGTGTCTCGTGGGGGTTTTCTCCCAAAGTAGTACACTGGATCTACACAGCCATTGTTCGCCCGATTCTTTATGGAGTGCTGGTCTGGTGGCCTTCTTTAACTAAGAATACGTACAACTACAAAAAGTCCAAAGGAGTTCAGAACTCTGTATTTACCACCACTTGATGTGGTGGCGAAGGAAGTAGCTGCGATCACAGCTCTGCGAAAAGAGAGACCAGCGTCTGGATACATGGACAAAGTAGCCACGCCACAGTTCTGGGCACTCACGCTCCTGTTAATATACCATCACATACCGACTACTGCACGCAAATAATGTGTTTGTCAGGAACTGCGAGGTGATGATACCAACAAGACAAGAATGGAATGGCAGACCACGTACTGTTCAGGGAGCCATTAACATTTTCACAGATGGCTCCAAGCTTGAGGAGAAAGTGGGAGGAGGTATCTTTTCATCGGATCTGGGACTAGAGATCTCCTTCCGTCTTCCCGACCACTGCTCTTGTACCAAGCGGAAATGCTGGCTGTACACGGTGCAGTGAAACGGATTTATATCTTCTCAGACAGCCAGGCTGCACTTAGGGCTCTGAACTCAAACGTCGACCATGCAAAGTCGTTGACTGAATATCGCAGATCTCTCAATGAGATGGCCAAGCCCTTCAGCAAAAGCCTTATTTGGGTACCTGGGTACAGGGATATTGAAGGAACTGCAGAGTGGATGAGCTGGCCAGACGAGGTACCACCACCCATCTCCTTTCGGGAAATAGTTCGGTAGGCATACCCAAGTCCTCTTTTAAACTTCGTGCCAGTACAAATACCATGCAAAGAGCAAATATGCTCTGGCCAGGGCGCTCGACGTGCGAGATATCCAGGCTGACTTGACCTTATTATAACAAAGGACGTACAAATTCCTTGCTGAACCTTAATAAACCGAGTATTTCATCCCTGGTAAGGGTCTTAACAGGGCACTGTTTAATAGGAACGCACGGTGCTATAATGGGCGTAGTGTCTCATGATTACTGTCGCAGCTGCAGATGCATTGAGGAGGAGGATAGTGTTCTACATCTGCTGTGTCAATGTCTCGTGCCCAGCAAACGACGGTTGGCTATTCTTGGAAACCGTTTCTCGATGACCTCGTTGAGGTATCAAAAATGGAAATAAAGGCGTTGTCTATATTCATTAACTGCCTGTGGTGTGAGTTGGTTCTCCTTAGCGTTTGACGGTAGCACGACCGTGTGAGTCGGTCTGGTTCCTGTGCAGCCTTCTAGAGATCGGTGAACTCCATTAGTGGTGTATTATCATGGCACCACTTCAAGTGCATTGATATCTCTAGGGTTTCGGAACGGCTGATTTACGTGGCCGTGTTGCTGTCGGCGTTTATGGAGAACTTTCTCGCGTTTCTGTGGCACGGAGGCGCGTAGTGACCATATGGTGTATCACAATGGGCCTATTTTGATGGCCTAAGTGTCGAGCAGAGTCCATGTACACTGCCAGCCCTTGCAACCTAACCTAACCTAGCGACAGCCAAGCGGCCATACAATTCCTTGGCTCTTTCTCGTTCAGCTGTGAACTGACGCTCAGCTATCGTCGATCTCTTCCCAACAAAACCGCGTGGGTCCCGGGACACAGGGACATTGAGGGCAGACGAACTTGCCAGGCAAGACACGACCAAGTAGGTACTTCGGGATAAATAGAGCTTAGGTATGCTGAAGGAGCACACACTCCGCCAAGCCAAAGAAAGATGGCTACAATCCCCAGGGTGCCGGATATCCAAAAAACCTGGCCAAAATGGTATCTTAAAAGATCTAGACCAGTGATGGAAAAGTTGTTTTTTGATTTTGTACTAAATGAGAAAATAAAATGTACCAAATCATGGGAAAATGTACCATCGTTTAGGGGAGCAATTTTTTTCCAAGGACTTACACTAATCGCAAATATTGCTTTTCCAAGCAAACTCTTTCCTCTAAAAATAAAATATTAAAGCTTAAATTCATATAAATTTTTCATTAGGAGCGTAAAAAATTATTTTACATACACAGCCACATTCAATGCAAAGATAACCGATATCGCGCGATCGATTTTTCGATAGGCTTTGGGCTCAGGAAAAAAAGTTCCACTTCGCATACCTATTATCATTATTATGATTTATTAACATAATTAAATAAATTAACTAGTTAAATAGACTAGTGAACACTAGCTGCACTTCGTATACCTAAAAAAATAGTTTTCTAGCGGCCAAAAATTAATTTTTTTGACTTTTTTTATAGTTTTTATTTTTACGGGACTACGCCAAAAAATGCATAAAAAATTATTTGAAGACATGAAAATGAAAAAAGTGCGAAAAATCGATGGCGATGGATATATGTTAATAAATCGGCCCACCATAATGTACACATCGCTTTCATGGCCTATTTCTGTAGTTTAACAGACGCGGATTTATTTCTTATGAAGACTTGAATTTTTATACACTCAGATATGCATTTTAATGGAGTTGGGGAGCAGTGTTGACAAAATTGTACCAAAAAGCCAGCGTAGTACCTATGTACTTTTAACTGCCAGAATGTAATAAAAAAGTACATTTGTACTGTCATTTCCATCACTGATCTAGACACATTCACGCCATAAGTAGTAGATATACGCCGTCAAATTTCTCGGCGGCAACGGTTACGCAAGCTTCGAAAGAACAAACAAATGCTTTCTTTGAATTTAAAAACTCCATAATTTCAGTTGTTGGGATTTTTGAACTAACCAAAATTATTATGTACATTGTACATTAGACCGGGTCGGTGCCCATACCAACAAAAAAGTTTGCAATTACCCCCCCCTAGGATGAAAGATGACCCTGCGGCGAATTAGGGATGATAAAAATTTTCATCCTGCGAGAGTCCTAAAAACAGCCAAAATCGATTTTTATTCACAACTTTTTTATTTATATTCGGATTGCAAAGTTTTATATATCGTTGAATAGGTATTTTTTAGTACTACATATCTCCTGAATGTCCTTTTACTCAAAACAGACCCCAACCCGAGTTAGACCGCGTAACTCGATTTCTATATAAAACTTTGCTCTTCATAATAATAAACGTCTCAGCAAGCCATACACTTGTTATCTTTGAAGTAAAAAAAAATATTAGTAAACAAAGCAGTTACGGTGACTTGAAGTTTATTTGCACATGTATGTAAATAACTTCTACAAATAAAAATATTTACTACATATGAGTGCATGTGTATGTCCATGTAAAATTAGTTGAAGCAAGGTAAACTACACGTTTCAGAATTATCAACATCACAAAACTTTTAAATTAAATTTTGACGAGACTCAAGCAGACTGTAGCGGCACCTGCTTTCCATTTTTGAAAAAATATGGCCCAAGCGATTATGCTCTGTAACTGCTAGCGCAGATTCACTACCAACACGAACGAAACGTTCCGTATTTTGGGAATGGCATAAGAATTCTGCAATAAACCATTCAATAGAAAAATCTCAGTCTCTTGTTACAAAGTTTTACCTGGTAATTTTATAACTTTAGCTTCAGAATATTGATAAAAAGCAAGTTGTTCGTCAGTGTAAAACTGCAAACAGGGTGTCTCTATGTTTTCAAATTGTTCCCATTTTATTATTAGCGTATAGGTGACACTATTGAAATTTACGATTCCTTGTTTTGGTAGATAAAATACACGCAGAACTGATTGCTGATTGCGCCGAGCGGCTCTTATTTTTTCATACGCTTCAAAACGTACAGTTTGGTCTGAATCCGTTATCATTGACAAAATAATGTTTTCCGGATGGCAATAATAAGCGTTGTATTCTACAACAGGACGAATTATTTTCTGAACATCGTCTGGCAAATCTCGCATCCAACAAATATATTTAAAAACGTGACGGCTTCCGTGTATAGATTCTGGCTAGCTCTTTACCAAAAACCAGAATTGTGCGTAAACCTTAACAACGCCTTTTAAAGGCAATTCGTTGAAATGCAGCAAACAAACATTTCATTGCAATGGCCGCTGCAAATATTTATTATAACCTGTCGTAAAAAAAGGGGTGAACGACCGTTGTCTAGAGACGCTGTTGAAAAAGTTCAAGAGTTTAATACAAGTGTAGTTTTCGCTAGAGTTTTTTTAGAGAAGGAGGTGTTCAAATTAAAATATCTGGTATTCATAGGGCCGGGCATTTTTTTCTCGACGGAATATTTTAATGAACATATTTTTACATATGTTACTGTTTTTTTGTGCAAAAAGATTCATCGCCTCATTTTTTTTGCACGGTTTTCGCAAAAAGTTTCAAAATATATAGATTCAAAATTAAATATTTCAAAATCGAAAAACGCAGTCTTGTAGAGTTTTTAAAGACGAGAAAATTGATCTTTCAATTATCAAAATCGGTTTAGTATATCCCGAGTTATTCAATTTTTAACCAAAAAGGACAAAAAATGTCAATTGGCGATAAAACAGGATAAAACTTAAAAAAAAAGTAAGGATAGGCATGTGTTTGTATTGTCAGCAGCTACTCGATAATACCACTGTTGACTAAAATTTAATTTTTACAATTTTAAGTGATTCGTTTCAGAAATTCTTACCCAACTTAATCATTACTTTTGATTTTTATGTTTTTTTTTGTGATTAAGCGTAATGATCACTTTTTGAGTTTTATTTTTTTGATCACACATAAAACTTATTCTTTGAGATTTATTATTATTTTGAGAGGAAATAAAACTTACCCTTGAGTTTTATATTTTTGCTCGACAGTAAACGTTATTCTTTGAATGATATTTTATCGTTCAAGGGTAAAAATTAAGTTCCGAGTTTTAAGTTTTTACGCGGATCGAAAAACTCAAAAGGCCGCTGCGCCTTTGGTCATAAATATTGGTGTTATAATCTCGTCAACATATGTTCTCAACTAATTATACATAGTTTTAGCCACATACATATGTATATGTACATAAATAGTCATGTACGTAGTAAAGGAACATGAAATAAATATCGTCCACCATGAAAAATGCAAATTTCAGTAATAATTACTTATTTCACAAATTTCGCTATTCTTTTGTTCAAGTATGTGAAAAATACAATACAAATACTGCTTATTAAGGTTTCCCAGCCAGCATTTTATAAAAATTTTGAACAAAAAGTATTCAAATATCATTCTCAGTTTCTGTTCACCTAAAGTATTTCATTCATTTTCCTGTTTAATTTCAAAACTCAGAATTTAATCATCAGAGTTATTAAAAAATGATTCATAATGGTGACTAGAAATTGGTTATCAGCTTTCGATCATCAAATGAAATCATATTTGATTATTCCTTCTGTTCCTTTAAAGAATAACTCAGTATTTCGTCACAGAAACTGAAAAAAATGTATTCCAATTGAGATATTTTCAAAATTCATTCATTCAAATGCTGTGTGGGTTACGACTTTGTGGTTAATTCAGGAAAATTCGGACAATTTTCATCAAAAATTAAAATTTTATACTCAATTTTTTAGATTTTTTTCGAGTATGCAGTTTTGCAGCTGATTAAATGTTAGTATGGAAAGATAATAATATGTACATATATGCACATAAATTGGCTTGTACGCGGTACTTACTTACATGTCGATACCATGGCATTGACCAACTATGTACTTATTTTATTTATTTTCTAAAACAGAATTTTTTCTAAGTTTTCAGCAGACAAATTACACCGCAGGTCACTTAGGATAAGTTTTAACGCTGAAAAAGAGCGCTTTACCCTAACTTGGGCAGCTGAGGTACTGTGCACTACTACGCTAGTGACCACAGATATGGATGAGTGAATTTTTTTCTCTTCCAATATTCCATTATAGGAACATCCAAGTCGACCTGCTTTGGAGCATACACGGAGGGAATTTTTTAATAAAATCAAGACTCACTCAAGAAAATCGAGGAATGTTTTTGAACTTGCAACTTATTAAAAAAATTTAGATTTGAAATAAATTAGAAAATATTTTCTTAAATTAAGTATTTTTCTTCGTGCGTCCTTCATGGAAGCAAAATTATTATGGTTGTGGGACATGAACCAATTACTACAGATCACACATTCCGACAACCGTGTATTTGTAATTTAATTTGAGAAAAAAGTTTGTTGTCAAATGACACCACGGTTTTGAAAGTTTCACCGACTTTTCTCTTCGCACTTTCAATGACGTTTCTTTTTTTGAAACTTTTTAATTACAATTTTGTTTTTGTCGCAATTTTTCAAATGCGTTTAAATTTGCTGCTAAAATAATCTTAGAAAATGAAGTGTTTCGTGTGTGGATGTAAATACTCTTATGAAAAGGACATGTCGGGAAAAGTGGGTGCAGTTCTGAAGTCAAAACATTAGCCAGCGCGCAAAATTTGCAGCGACCACTTTCTTTCTAAAGATTTTAATAATCTTTTAATATTAAACGGTGACACTGTGCAACAAGATTCTGCGTAATTGATGAAACCATTTGGAAATGAAACTTTAGCCCTCCCATATCCAAACCTCATACTCGGTTTTTGGCCTATAGGTCTGGGTTTTTTGTTATTTTTATTCAAAGTTGGTAACCCTGTATATGGGAAAAGTTGATTAAAACTTGATCAAATGAAGCAATTTTAGATGGGTTTTTTTGTATATCCCTAAGTCTTACGACAGGTGGCGCTGTCATACAATTTGTGTTATTTTTGATAGTTTTTCATGCTAATGAAGCAATTTTAGATAGGTTTTTTTTTTATATATCGCTAAGCGCTACAAAGATCACACAAGCAAAAATATCAACAACCGATACAAATAAAATAAGTATTATATATTATATAAGACTTAGGTAAAAATTAATGTTAAAAATGAGTTGATCGATCCAAAAAAGCGATATTCAGTAAAAATAAGACATATTGTATGACAGTGCCACCTATCGTAAGACTTAGGTAAAAATTAATGTCAAAAATGAGTTGATCGATCCAAAAAATTACGATATACAAAAAAACCAATCTGAAATTGCTTAATTACCAATGAAAACTATCAAAAATAAGACAAATTATATGACAGCGCCACCAGTCGTAAAAGTTAGGTCAAAAATGAGTTCCTCGATCCAAAAAATAGCGATATACAAGAAAACACATCTAAAATTGCTGCATTTGATCAAGTTTTAATCAACTTTTCTCATACACAGGGTTACCAACTTTGAATAAAAATGACAAAGAACCCAGACATATAGGCCAAAAACCCAGTATGAGGTTTTGATATGGGAGGGCTAAAGTTTCATCTCCAATTGGTTTCATCAATTACGGAGAGATGACCCCTCATTTTGTGTCACAGTGTGATCGAACCTGCTATTTAGCATCCAATGCTGAAATAAAAAAAAAAAAAAAAAAACTAATGGCGGCGATATACCAACAGGTTATCATAACCTCTAACGAGATTTTTAGCCGAGCTTCTCTTTCCAACTTGTGGTGTGTTGCTTTTTAGTTTTTCTACAAATTGGCGGGACCTACAGTTTTTTGCCGACTCCGAACGGCACTTGCAAAGCAAATGAATTTTTTGCTGAGAAGCTTCTCATGGCAGAAATACACCCGGAGAGTTTGCCAAACTACTGCCGAGGGGCGACCCCGTTTAGAAAAATTGTTTTTCTAAATAATTTTTGATGTTACTTTTGCCGGGCATCGAACCGCCACGACTTGGTGTAGAAGGCCGAACACTTAACCGCTACACCACGGCGGTCGCCAATGCTGAAATACTATACACTAAATTAAGGTTTCTAGAACACAACGTAAAATTAGCGCTTTATAAGGAGATTTTCACAAAATTTTGTTTATAAACATAAAAAATAAAAATAAAATCACAATCAAAATATTTGCTTATTTATATCGAAGCAGACATGTTTCTTCAAACCGTGACGTCACAGCTTTTTAAATGCGAGATTTTATTAATTCGATCATGCTTGTGGGAGTTGACCTGTGAGTCCCGGTCCGAATCCCAACTGTACCTTACCTTTACCTTCCGTGTATTCGATGGGGGCGAGCGCTTGGGTTCTGAGAATTTAGATCGTCATTCTGCTGGGATTTATTTTAAAAATTTCACAAATTCTGTACTAATTTCAGATTGGAAAAACAAATTTTTTGGTTTGAGAAAAATATTTTTCTCCGTGTAGTTCTTAATTTCAGAAATTGTCGCTAGTAGCTCAACATCCTATCCTGAGGCTCTTCGTCCGACCTTTCATGGGATGGAGATACATCTATTGAGCTCAAGAGATTACGAAGCATTGAAATTGATCTTTGTGATTTAGCATATATAGTATATTTATGTACATTAGAGTGGGTCGATTGTAGGGGAAGGAAAAAAGTGAAAAATCGCCATCGGGGAAACTATTCTAAGGGTAATTTTAAGCAACTTTGCTGAAGAAACTATAGGTCTAAAGTTGGGTTTCCAGATGGTGACCATGTATTTGAAATTCTCGCTGCGTAGTTTTTGTGTGCTTGACTAGAACTACAACATAAGGTATGTCCCGTAAAAAGTTAATGCTCACTGTCACACAGCGTGATAGGTCGCATACAAAAATTTGCATTACCTAACTATGAAACTTCAACGCCATTTGCGGGAGCTCCAACCCAACTTTAGACCTATAGTTTCTTCAGCAAAGTTCCTTAAAATTACCTCTAGAATAGTTTCCGCGATGGCGATCTTTCACTTTTTAAATCGACCCACTCTAATGTACATATATATGCGTATGTGGCTTAAACTATGTTTAAATAATTGAGAACATATGTTGACGAGATTATACCAAATACTTGCCAAAAAGGCGCGGCTGCCTTTTGAGTTTTTTGATCCGCGAAAAAACTTAAAAATTGGAACTTAATTTTTATCCTTGAACGATAAAATATGCTGTCATCAAAGAAAGAATCGGCGCACCTGCGCCTTGGCAGCCACGTCACTGTTGATAGTTACAAATTTGAAACTGTGAGGGACTTCGTCTATTTGGGAACCAGCATTAACACCGAAAATAATATCAGTCTAGAAATCCAACGGAGAATCACTCTTGCGAACAAGTGCTACTTTGGACTGAGTAGGCAATTGAGAAGTAAAGTCCTCTCTCGAAGAACAAAGATCGCGCTCTATAAGTCTCTCATCATACCTGTCCTGATGTATGGCTCAGATTCATGGACAATGTCAAGAGAAGATGAGATGGCCCTTGGAGTATTTGAGAGAAAAGTTCTCCGGAAGATTTATGGTCCTTCCCGTGATGCCGACGGCGAGTATCGAAGGAGATTTAACGATGAGCTGTACGAGCTTTACGCCGATCTGACCGTAGTCCAGCGAATTAAAGCCCAAAGGCTCCGCTGGCTGGGTCACGTCATGCGAATGGACAAAGAAGCTCCAGCCCAGAAGGTTTTCCAATCGTCACCCGAATTCGGCAGCAGAGGAAGGGGGAGGCCTCGACTGAGATGGAAACAACAGGTGGAGGATAACTTGAACTCCCTTGGGGTTTCCAATTGGCGTCAGTTATCGCTAAAAAGGAATGACTGGCGTGCTTTGATAGGCGACGGCCAAAATCGCTTAGGCGGTTAAGCGCCAATAAATGATGATGATGATAAAATATCGCTCAAAGAATAACGTTTACTGTCGATCAAATATATAAAACTCAAGGGTAAGTTTTATTTTCTCTCAAAAAAATAAAACTCAAGAAATAAATTTTACGTTTGATAAAAAAATAAAACTCAAAAAGTGATCATTACGCTTAATCAAAAAAATAAATCTTGAGTGTAACGATTATTGTTGATTTTTATTGAAAAAAATCAGAAAATAATGATCAAATGTCGAGTTTTATAATTAAACGTATAACAGTTACGGTCCCTGATATTATGTAATGTATTTGGAATTTAGTCAAAATTTTCACTTTTTATTATCACCTGAAATTTAGGAATATTATATCATGAATCTGGGATCTAAAAAAAAACGCCGCCGGGGAAAATTTGGATGGATTCAAAAATCGCGCGATTCCAAATTTTAATTTTTTATTATCACTTGAAACTAAATAAAATTATATCATAAATGTGAAATCTAAAAAAACGCGGAGCAGGCGAAGAATCGCGTGATTTTTTATTGCAAATTTTCATTTTTTATTATAACCTGAAACCAAACAATATCACGCCATGAATCTGGGATTTTTTCCATACAGCGCCAGAGGCGAAAATTGGGTATATTTTTTAGATCCCACATTCATGACATAATATTCTTTATTTTAAGGTGATAATAGAAAATGAAAATCGCGCGATTTTTAATTCAAAATTTTCGCCTTTATTTTCAGGTAATAATAAAAAATAAAAAATTTTAATTTTTTATTCCAACTTTCGGAATAGTATATATTTTTTTTCATATACTATAGAATTGGAATAAAACCTCTTTAGCACCATTATTCCAAATACCTAAGTGCACCTTGTATGCTATTTAACTTCCAACGTGTCCCTGCAGCGAAACCTCAAACTAGTCAGAAAAATACTAGTATACAACTATAATTTTCTGGCAGAACTCATACTAGTCAGGAAATATCCATTTCATCCTAGTATACAACTATAACTTTCTGGCAGAACTCATACTAGTCAGGAAATATCCATTTCATACCAGTATACAACTAGAATTTTCTGGCTGAACCCATACTAGTCTGGAAATATCCATTCCATACTAGTATACAACTAGATTTTTCTGGATGAAATTATACCAGTTGAAAAAAACAAAATTCATTCGTTTCGTTTTCTCTTATAATTCATAGATGCTTTTTCGTGATAGGGTAAATACAATAGCCGCTGCTTTCTTAAGAATAAACATGAAAATAAAGTTAATTGATAAAATAAAGGGTAAGCCAGGAAAATTCTGGTTGAAATCATACTAGTCCCGGTTAAAAGCCTTTTTGACTAGTATATTCCATACTGGTCCTTTTTGGACTAGTTCATTTTTTGGAAATTATACTAGTCCAGGATGAACTAGTAGGGAACTGGTATCTTACAACTAGTATGAAACTGGTATTTCCTGACTAGTAAATAACTGGTATATTCTGGTCGAAATCTGACAATTGACATCTTGTAGGACATCAACACGTAAAAAATACCAGTTGCTTATATGGAAAAAAGACAGAACACTGACTAGTTGAGCCCGGTGCATCAACTAGTTGTAAAGTAGTTTTCAACTAGTTGCTTTCGCTGCAGGGGTATTAAGGGAAGAATATAAAAAAAAATTAGCTGACTTTAGTTCGCTTTCGCAAAGAGAACAATTGTCAATGACGTTATTTCGCTAAAAATTCTGACCTTAGTTCTCTTTCGGCATGCGGCTTAATGTCACTGGTTTCCGTTTCTTCCAAAGCCAGCAAAGAACTGTCAGCAAAAGAGAGTCTTGTAAAAATCTCTCAAAATCTCAAATTTGCTCATTTTTCGTCGAACAGGAATCAGTAGAAACTTGCAGACAAAACAGCTGTTACGTTTCTTATTGGCTAACGATTTGAATTTGAATTTTTTGTTGTTGTTTTGCTATGTCACGATGGATGAAAAATTCCCAGCAGTAACTTGCAGCGACCCCTAAGGGTTAAGTTAGAGCACTAATTTTTTGCAAGGATTATTTTCTCATCAATACCTAAAATTTCAGGGGGTAAGATCAAAAATAAAACAAATAGGCAATTAAATACAATAAACTATGTACAAACAATTTTTCTAATTTCTAATTTAATTTGATAGTTTCTTATTTTTAAATAAAATATTCTTATTTTAAAATGACTGTTCTGATTTTCAAATGAAGTTTTCCCATTTTAAATTGATAAATCTGATTTTCAAATGAGATTTTCTCATTTACAGTTGAAGGTTTCTCAATATAATGTGAAACAGGTGTAGAGGTCTATCATTATAGTTTAGTTTAGTAGAACTTATCTCATTTTTAATATAAAACTTGCAAACCACTGTGGTGCAAAAACTATGATTTTAGATGAGGTAGAATATAAATTAATTAAACTGAGTCAAAAATGGGGCCAGAAACAACAGCAGAAATACAGAATTTCAATATTTTTAATATCAATACTAAATAACTTTTTAAAACTTCAGCACCTTTAGAACAAACATGCTACAATAAAACACTTGGTAACATTACACGGAATAACAACATAAAACTTGCACACAGGCCTACTAAAACTTTAAAAACAATATTTACACAAAAAAAAATCAACAAAGAACAGCAACATAATGTTGTGTACGAGCGCAGAAGAAAGCTGCAACCAGGTATATATTGGTACGACGAGATGGTCTCTGAAAGTCAGATTAAATTAACACAGATTAGACGCCAAAAATAAAAAAAAAACACACAGCGGATTTCGAAAATGCAACAATCTTAGACATTAAGAGAAGAGACAGAACGAGAATGACTTTTCAAAGCTTGCGCATACAATAAAAAATACACAGGGCAATGAACTATAAAGGCTGGTTTTCATTAGGTCAAAATGACTGACCTCAAAAACTGACTCAACTGCCACCATGTCGACTTGGTGCCAAATGTGTTTTCATTATGTCTTTAAAACTGGCATGAAAATTCGCATTTAATTTGTGACTGTAAAATCAGCTGTGCGCACGTCATATTACACACATTTGCCAACATGTTGCCAAATTTATTTTGTGTGTCAATCGTTGAAAATTCCGCTGGCAAGCTGAAATTCGATCGTTTTCACATGCATCATTTGATATGACAACGTGTTGTCAAAACTGACTACAAACGCAACTTTATTATTATTATTATTATTATTATAAGGCCTTATTACACTGCGACCATTTATTCGATCTATTGTGTGACCTCTCAGCTTATTGCTGTATGCGGAGGCTCTTTATAAATTTGAGCACCTGCTCAGGTTTTTTATTCCATATCACGAACGGATGGAGAGTGACCACACCTTGGTAGCAAACTCTCTTTCTTGCTAACGCAATGCATTCGCGGAGCACATGAACCGGCGTTTCATCGTCCAGTTCGAAAAACCGACGATTGATGCATCTGACAGATTCAGCTTACTCAGTTGATAACGCAGACCGCAATATCCCGTAAAATATCCAGTGAGGGTTCTTAGATCCACCCTCCTTAGATTTATGAGCCTGGCCGATGCTCTTTGTGAAGGTTCTATAAAGAGTTTGGCCTGCCTCTGTCCTAGGCTGCTAAGCCAATGCTGCCTAAACTGTTTGTTTTCCCAGTTGTTTATGGTCTCACTTACGTGGGATAATTAGGTTAGGTTCAAGTGGCTGCCGCAGAGGCACACTTAGGCCAGTTTTGAAAGGCCCGTTGTGATACCACCAACACAAGGAAAGTCAGTCCCGGGACCCAGCCATATGGAAAATCCCTGAGTTGTTGGGATTTTCCACATAGCAGAATCCCGGGACTGACACTCCTAAACCGACACCGTTACTCCTCCTCGAACCACTTAGATGACTTTATGAAGCCCATCAAGTCCTTTATGTCCAGTTCCGCGATCTGGCTTAGGCTATCCAGGAACGGAACTCCCAAAAAGCGCGTTCTCGCGCCGCTTAAAGCCGGACAGTTGCAGATGAGGTGATCCACTGTTTCCTCCTCCTCATCATCTTTGCAACTCCTGCAGCATCGTCGGTAGGGCACACCTAGCCTTTCTGCATGCCTACCAATGAGGCAGTGACCGGTTAATACCCCTATCAATATGCAGATTTCCCTCCTAGTTAGGGCATAAATGCGTCTAGACCTTTTAAGATCCCATTTTGGCCAGGTTTGTTTCGATATGCGACACCCTGGGGATTACAGCCATCTTTCGTTGGCTTGACGGAGTGTGTGCTCCTTCAGCATTAGTTTGCATGTGGCAAACGGCATACCTAAGCGCTCTTTATCCTGAAGAACCTGCTTGGTCGTGCCCTGCCTGGCAAGCTCGTCTGCCTTACAGTTTCCCTCAATGTCCCTATGTCCCGGGACCCATATGAGGTTTACGCGGTTCTGTTGGGCCATCTCCTGAAGAGATCGACGACAGCTGAGCGTCAGTTCAGAGTTGAACGTGTATGAGCCAAGGGATTTGATGGCCGCTTGGCTATCGCTGAAAATAGCGATATCTTCTCCGATAACACGTTTGCTTAACCAGGCCGCGGCGTCCAGGATTGCCGAGACTTCCGCCTGGAAGACGCTACAATGATCAGGTAGTCTGAAGGAGAGCTCAAGGTCCAAATCCCTTGAATAAACGCCTCCTCCAACTCTGCCGTCCAACTTCGAGCCGTCGGTGTATATGGAAGTGCCACCATTTGTTTCGGGACACCAATCCGTCCTCTCCCAGTCTTCTCTGCTGGGAATGTTTATTTTGAAACAGCTATCCCCGACTGTAGTAGTCGCACAACGATCTGTGCTTAGAGGGAGAAAGCTGTAAGATTCCAGAATACTGGAGTGTCCAATAGTACCCGCAGCCCAACTGGAGGTTTCTCTTAGGCGCAGAGCTGATGCCGCCGCTGACCGAAACCCTTCCAGATCAAGTGGCAAAATGCCCAGAATGACCTGGAGGGCTTCGTTGGGCGTTGTCCTTAGCGCACCGCTTATACAGATCATATTGGATCTATGGACTTTCCGCAACAGATTCAGGTAAGACTGCATGGTACGAAGGGCGGCCTGACTGTCCGACATAATGTAGATTCGCCTAGAGGATAGGCTTCTCTGCCACATATTTCTATTACATGGACTTCCGCTTGAAAGATAGTGGGATAGTTACCGATTTTTTGTAATTTGGTCTATAGATACAAGCTCCCGTTTTACCATCTTCCAGCCTCGATCCATCCGTATACCAAATCTCCGAATCGGATTCAGCATAAGGATTCCCTGTGTCCCACAGCGCCCGATCTACGATCGAAACTTCAAAGTTTCGCATGATCCTGAGCGTAGGAGTCACTTACTTGCAATATAGGACTATTTATGAAATTCTTGACTATCTTCATATATCCTGTCATATTTCCGACTTTTAGATCGGAAATGTTTCGAAGTCTTAATGCAGCAGGTGTGGCCTCCTTCTCTATTAGAATAGGGAAAGGAGGTATTCCCACAAGGGCACTTAAAGCATCAGCAGGGCACTTTCTCATTGTACCTGTTATACCGACAAAGACTAGCCGATGCAGCTTACTTAACTTAGTTGCCGCTGTTCTTTGAGCAGTCTTAGGCCACCGACTAGAGAAGCGCAAATGAGCATTCCATGTGAGGGTTTTGTCCAATGTTACCCCTAGGTATTTCGCTGCCTCCTAGGGACCGCTCTAACATAGAAAGCTTTCTTCGCCTCGTGAAAAGCACAAGACTGTTTTATTTGGGTTTGTTAGCGCTCCATCTTTCAATGATGCGCAGGGCTTGCTGCATGCGATCGGATATTGTTTCTTCATGCATTCCTGTTACGCAGACTACTAAGTCATCCCTGTACGTCAAAGCCATTGCCCTTCAAAAGATGAAGAAGTTCGTCTATGACTAGGGTCCACAGTAGAGGAGAAAGTACACCTCCCTGAGGGCATCCTCTTGTGGCCACGATTGAGCCAGCACCCCTTCCTAGCTCAAAGCTGATTTTTCTTTGCTTTAGCATGCCAGGACCCAGCGAGTGATCATTGGGCTTACGTCCATGCTAGTCATGGTTTCCTCAATGGCCTGATAAGTCGTATTATCGAAAGCGCCTGTTATGTCGATGAATGCCTTTTAAATTTTTTCAGTAAGGCAATGGATAGCAGTCTTCGTGGATTTTCCGGGTTGCTAGGCAAATTGGTGTATATACAGAGGGTGTTTCTTTAAGTTTACTCTCCTAATGTGCTGATATACAATTTTCTCCATTCCCTTTAGGAGAAAGGAACTGAGACTTGTTGGTCGATATGACGATGGCAGATTTTTCGGTTTCCCTGGTTTCGGTATGAATACAACCTTAACCTCTGTCCATGGTAAAGCGAAATAGTTCCTACTTCGTTTTCCTCGGATTTCTGAAAACGGACTCATGGTCAGAGAAGTGACCATGTTTTCTAGGTCAAGAGCCTCTCCTCTAATAGCTTTACCAAAAGTGGGTCCATTATCACGGATCATTACATTGATATTGTGACTACTAACAAACTCCAGGAGGTGCTTCCTCCTGTTATTTATGGCCGTACTACCCCAAGCAGTATGGTGGGAGTTCGCGTCACAGCAGAGGACCCATGGGATACCCTTCTGTTGGCAATACTCAATGAGGGATTTGGATTCAGCATGTGGGCTGTTTCCTTCTCGCCCGGAAAGTAAGCTGATGCCAATATGGCCTCTTTTTCGCCTCTTGAGGTTGGAATTTTTGCCGAAACTGCAACCAGATCAGCGGTCATGAACTGTAGGAGCGGAACAAACTCCAGTTTCTTATTTAGAAGCACCGCCGCCTTGGGACCATGTAAAATCCATGGTACTTGAATGAAGGTCACTCCCAGAACTTCTCTCTTGAATCTTCTGCTTAGAACATCCGAAGCTGCCTTGGGCATGGTGAAGATTCACCTGGAGGCATTTTAGACGCCCCGAACTGTGAGTATTGACAGGGAGGGCTGACATTATAAAGATTGTTTGCGGTCCATATCCGCCACCGATGAATTTAGGTTGCCGCTGAGCAAAGCATCCCCATTAGATGCCTGACTTTGGCCAGTTTTTTTGTGGACTCCGGGTCTAGCGTTCTCCCCACATAATTCATTTGCCTGCCGGCTTTGAGAGAGCGGTGGAGTCCCGAAAATAGTAGCTTCTGCTGTGTATTTCAGCTCAAGCTTAGTTGGTGCATCCTCCAAACCTTGCGTCACCTCTGCCGATTTTGTATTGCAGGCTGTTTGTTCTTCGGCCTCCTTTTCTACCGCAACATTTTCAACACTGACGCTAGCTTCATCAGGTACCCGGGGCAGACGGTTTGGTTTTAAGCCGCAGCTTCACTTTGGCATACGCCAAACAGATAATATTATTGTGGTGACGGATTGTTTCAGCTGATACCGGATTTACAGCTATTGCGACTTCCACCACTGTGGCCCTACTTGTCCGATTGAGGATTCTCCAGTATCTGGTGTCTAGGGCCGGGTTTTGAACATAAATAACTCTGAGGATATGCACGTTTGAGGGGCAATCGTCCTCTTTAAATACCCGACAAAGATAATGCGACGGGGTACTTCCGCATGCGAGTACCTTCAGTTTCGCCCCCTCCCAAGAAGTAAGTTTTAGGGACGATGTCTATTAAAAACTCTGCAGTATTAGAATCATCGCGGACAATTGAAAGCCATCCTTGGCGAATCGCCCAGCCCGTGAAGCGGGGACTAATGGTGCCAACTTGAAGTTTAAACACTTCATTCAGAATGGCCCTCATAATGATCTTCAGTTGTTCAGAAGACCAGATGGTAGTAGGATAATCCTGTGGGATTATGCCCAGATTAATAGTGGTCAAGGCATCTATAAAAGATCCTGATGACACACCGTCAGGATGAGCCGCGGTTACTAAGGCACTGGTTGCCTATCCATCAAGAGGAGGCATCTGCCTTGTCCTCTTTTGGAAATTTGGTGGGGTCGTACTATTGGATCGCCCCCTTTTATTGGTCGCCTTCCTTTGTGCCGACCCTTAGGGCTGTTTGGCAATTGCTAAGGCGGTTTCGTATTTGATACCCTTAGCCAGGAGTTTCTTAAGACTCTTACTAGCGCACCATTCAAGTGCTTACGTTTTTTAGCATTTTCAGTATCATGTGGGGCTTGTTGAACCCCGCCATGCCTGCGGCCTCAGCTTTTGATTCGGTATCAACCGAAAGGCCATGTCTGGCCTGATCATTTGAAAGCAGTTCAACTTTATCAAAATCTGTAGTATAATTTTTCTCATTAAATTGATCCATATAATTCCCACGAGTGCACGGGAAAGAAGGTCAGCTGGGACATAGACCCGGATATCCCAGTAAGACTGATTACAACCAGAGGGCGCCAGGTATCTGGAGGCCACCGTTATAAGACACACTACCGTAGTGCCATTCATCCCATGAGCACAGTACGGATCACACTCGGGATTACGGGTTTTATTGAGTTGTCCTCTCTCTGGATTTTAGTCGCCTTTTACGACAGGCATACCTACCGCCAACGTCCCTTTGCTGCACTAAAATGGTGTAAAGTGAAAAAGTGTGGTGCAAATAGTTTTTTTTAATATTTTTTGTTACTCCTTTTTGGTGTTAAATTAGCACTTATTTTAGTTTATATATACGCAGCAAATTAAAGTGCGGTTTTGACACCAACATTTTTTTCGTGATGTAATTTTTAAATTTTTTGTTTTATTTTATTTCAAACTATTTTCTTTTATTTTACAATATTTTATTTTATATTATTTGGTTTTACTTTATTTTTTAATTAAATTTTACTTTTTCATATTTTTATTTTGTTTTACTTTATTTTATTTGATTTTATATTATTTTATATCATTTTATTATATTCTACATTATTTTATCTTATTTCATTTTTTATATTTTTTATATTTTATTGACTATTTTTTTGTATTTTTTAATGTAATAAAGTTTTTATTATTTATTTTATGTAATTTTTTTTCGAATAAAAACAATTTTCCAAAAAATTAAGCATGGGGTAGAGCAGCTTAAAAAATCGTAAGCAAATGCTACCTAAAAATAGCAAGGACTGCAACCGAAACCGTAACCGTAACCGATTAAAACCGATTAATTTTTTAAAACCGAAACCGAAACCGTTATTTTGCTCTGAAAAAGAACGAAACCGAAACCGTTTCAAAAGCCGGACACGGTTCCAAACGGTTTTGAATTTTTTTAATGGCTCATTTCTTTTAGTGGATGTATTGGTATTTTCTTTGACAAACAAGTACCCCGAAAAATTTCCATGCAACAATTGTTACGTTTGACCTTAGTATCAAAATACTAAAAGAGGAAGTTTGATTGAAGCTATCGAAAAAAAAGTTATGTTTTTGACGATTTAGATATTTAATTTTCCATTCTAATATTTTCCTAATAAAAAAAGTAGATTTGATTTTTAGAACTTGTTTTGCAGAAATTTCATTCATACATAGCGTCAAAAATATTTATTATTATATAGGAGAAATTCCATCATGACCGCAGGAAAAAAATGCAGACCTACATACCCTGCTAACCAGCAGCGGATAAAATCTTGGGAAATTACTGGGTCGCGCTTACCAAAAAAGTGCGCAATTTTGTTCAGCGAGGTTCTATGGTTCCGAGGTTTTACCCATGTTGAAGGTGCTAATTAGTGTTGGAAGTTTTCGAATTATAGATTTATATCGAATTATGCTTTGGTATTTCGATGCATACCTTTGCCCACAGTCATTTTTGGTATTGCACAGCTCTAATTTCTGATTCTGTTTTCACTATGGCCAGGCCCTGGATTCTCTAACTGTGAGTTTTGAAATGTACTTTTTTCCCATATATTTTAAATGGTGAAAAAGTTAAAATTTCAAAACTCACTGTTAGAGAATCCTCCAGGCCCAGATCTGGTTGGCCGGGTAATTAAGTTTTTTAATAGTAAAATGTATAGTGTTCGTGTTTTTTTTTGGAAACCGAAACCGCAACTTCTCCCTGTAGGCAGCGTCCTTTTTATCCGAGGCAGTGCTATAATCCTCATCGTACCAATTATTCTTTCGGGCTCGCTGGAACCCTAGTGTTCTCAGCGGCGGAACGCAATTAGTGAGAGATGTGCTCCCATTGCACGGTACATCTTTAGGTCGAAGATTGCTCTCCAATAGCAGGTGTGAGAGTCGAGTGGAAAATTATCAGCTGTCTGTGTCGTGCGCAGCTTCTCGACGTCAAACTTTCCTTCCGCTACTGTGCGTATTTTTTTCTCTGCGGTGTAAAAGTAGGTCGCCTCCCAGTTGGTGCACCCTGGGTAACGCTAAATGACCTACATAGCCTACACGGCTAGTTTCTTGTATTGCCGGTTCTACGAGAACGGTACCAGTACTTGTGCTGCCGGCCAAGAGCAATACACTCGAGGTGACCCTGTCTGACATTTAGGCAGGGCTACACCTCGCTACAACAACAACAACAACATTGTGTTGAAGTATGAGAGAGCTTCTTACTACACCCAAAAAATTCCAAATACCCAATTAACAAAAATTGTGTATAAAAAAAAAATAAAAATTAAAAGGGTATTAGTAAAGTAGTAAGGCAACAAAATGCATTTTTAGAATACAAATTTATAAGTAACAAAAAGTTATGAAAAAAATGTAGAGAACAACTAGAAAAAAAATTACAAAATATCAGGGAATTTTTTAACGGCTTAAGATTAGTATCTTATAGTAAAATTCAACTAGCTAAAAAACTGCGTAGTCGAGAAAAGTCTAAAAACTCAATGCCAGAAGTTTCAAGTTTTGCCGAAAACTTGGCGAATTTTCCTAAACTTAGCACAAGCTTTTTAACTTTAATTTATTTCTGTTGCAGATTTTGCCATTTTTGAAATTAAAATTATTAAAAACCTGTAAATAAATAAATATTTTAAGAATAAAACTACTTTCATGCGTAGCAGTCAACAGTCGTTGATTAAGTGATTCGCAAACGCACTTTAATTTTCCACAATGTATGGAGAGCGCTTGACTTGTACGTGTGAGCGAATCTATGAGAGAGCAATAAAGTCGGCCGCCCGGGGGCTAGGTAATGATCGTCACTGTTCTAGGGAAACAAATAAAAACTTATTTTCAACTGGACTTGGTGCTATTGCTTGACTTAAGCAATTTGCATACCACTATATAACAATCACCCCTATTACGGTTGTCAATACTTAAATGAATTGAGGTGACGTTCTTAAATTGGTATCGACGTTGTCAAAATCGATAACATTTGACTATGGTCGATGCTTTTTTGGTATCGGCTAAGGCAATTGTGACACTGTGTTGACATGTATTGACAACCATTTTGTCGACAAACTTTTGTGCGACGACGAGCGTGTCGACGTGCTGCAAATTGGTAAAATAGTTTTGTTTTGTGTTTTTTTTTTAATATCCAATTGTGTTTAAATAAAGAAAATGGTTAAAATAACCAACACAAAACAATTTTAGCCTTTGGGCTTTAATCCGCTGAACTATGGCAGGTCTGCGTAAAGCTCGTACAGCTCATCTTTAAAGTTTCCTTTTAAAGCAACTAGTTTCAGATCTGGAAAATAATCCCACGCTTGCCAAAGGGTTTAAAAGGGGACAGTTCCTGTTGATTTTAAAGGGTAAAATCTCCTTTTTTCATCGATGGAACTATCACTCGAGTCCGATAAAAAACATTTTTGTGCATGAATACAAAATGTGTATTAGAAAACTGGTAATTGTCTAGTTTAGCTGTCAACTGCTAATAAATTAGCTAAAATTATAGGAGGGGGCTCAAAAGACGCGGTTTGGCCTCAGGATCCCGAATCCGGAAGCGCTTTTATAATAATTTGCTTCTCTGAAGAGGTATTTGCTTTCATGTGGTTGATGTAATTACATTACACTGCGCCAAAAAAAATGAGTAAGGTGGCATGTTGCCGCGGTTCAGGCAACCACCCGGACTTGATATGGCGTAGCCCAGGGTTATTTATTATAAGGTCGCCAGTTCAGAAAGGTGTTCTGCACATAAATACCATGGATTCCGCCCCAATTTTGGTATCGACCCGAGTCAATTTTCGGTTTTTTGACCATAACTTTTCACTGAAACAAAAAATTAAAAAATCGCTTCCGGATTCGTGACTCTGAGGCCAAACCCCGCCTTTTGAGCCCCCTTCCATAATTTTAGCGAATTTTTTAGAAGTTGACAGCTAAACTAGGCAATAACCATCCAAAGTCAAAATCACTCCGTTGCTGTGCATTTTCAGGAAAATCTGCAGTTAAGATGAAAATACTATGAATTTTTGTAAAGAAAATTAGTTAAATGTAAATTTTTAATTTTTCGTGACAATAAAATTCACGACAAACTGTAAAGATCGCAGTTTTTTTTGTAAAATTATCGATAACACGTCAACATCAATACATTGCTTTAGTAAATATCATTTTGCGGTGTGTTAATGTCGATGTCGATACAAAGTGATGTCGACAAAGAATTGACGTCGAAGTTAGCATTGACGACCGTAATAGGGGTGAATAACTAAAATCGACGTTGTGGTAACTTTTTGGTTGATAAACGATGTATTATTACGGTGACCATGCGATCTGTTTTTGGCAAAACAGTTCTGTTTTTAAGGAGCTTGTTCTGCGTTTTTTATACCTTTCATGAACATGAAATGGTATTATAACTTTGGTCCGATGTTTGTAAGTATGAGAAGAAGAAGAGATAGACCCATCAATAAGTATACCGAAATTATCAGGATGACGAGATGAGTTGATTTAGCCATGTCCGTCTGTCTGTCTGTCTGTTTGAACGCAAACTAGTCCCTCAGTTTTTGAGATATTTGGCTGAAATTTTGTATGCGGTCACCATTTTCCAATATAGGAATCACTTGTCGGAACCAGCAAGATGGGAGCGATATTACATATAGCTCCCATACAATCGATTGTTCCGATAAACGGATTTTGAGCTATAACTCCTTTAATTTAAGAGCTAGGAACGTGAAATTTTGTAAGTATCGCTATTTTTATATGTGAAATATCGATGTTGAAAATCATCGAGATGGGATAAATATTTCACATAGCCCCCATACAATCGATTGTTCCGATAAACGGAGGTAGGAAAGTAAAATTCCGTGGCTACTGCTATTTTAGCATGTGGAATGTCGATGTTAAAAATCAATGAGATTGGACCAATATAACACATCGCCCTCGTATAATCAATAGTTCCGTTAATTTCGGTATGAGCTAAATTTAAATTCACACAGGTTGTACTGGGATCAAACAGTGAAAATAGTGACGCTTATTCATGAAAGATATTTAGCCTTCGGGACAGCCGAAGCCAGCTTTCCCTACTTGTTTTTTTCTAAGGAAAATAACAGAAATGTTCTGTTTCTAAGTAAATATTCTCTTTTTTGTTCTGCTTTTCTGTACTGGCAAACTTTTTCAACAAATGCTCAATAATTTCAAAATTTTATGGAAAACTTAAAATCTTTCCAAATATTTTAAAAATAATTTAGGTTATGTTTACCGCGGCCAAGCGCTTCAGCGAAATCAAATTTTAGTACTCATATTAAATCTATTTTGCTACCAAGGTGCAAAAATGAACTTAGACGCTTAAAGATGCTTAAAAAATTATCCCAAAAACATAAAAAATCGCATCAGAAAACGTGTAAAAAACACAAAAAAACAAGATAGATTGCGTCAGTTTTAGGAAGGTTTTTTGTACCTTGACATACGTTAAGTTCGCACACTTTAGTGGGAAAAAGGATCGTGAAAAGTACTTTAAATGGAGCATACAAACGGAAAAATATACAGTTTTTGCCAGATTTTTTCAGATCCGTTTACGGAAATTTTGCTGGCTGGGAAGCTTTAAGTAAAAAGATTTCTGTTTTTTTTTTTGTGAACAGACGTGTTTTTTGCTGCGCTCTAAGTTTATCTTAAATTCGAGCTTTTATTTAAAGTCGCGCGTCAATTAGAACAATAAATTAAAATTGTGTTACGAGACATTGACTGTGTTTTTCTCTTCCTATGTTTATCATTTTCTAATATTTCGGTACATTATGCCTTGTTTCTGTGGCAATAAAGTTGAGCGGGCCCAAACTTCAGTGCAAAGAGAAAATTGCAGAGAAATTTTTCATTTGAATTGTGTTGTTGGTAGCTTGCCTGCCGACCTAAATATCCTAAATAATGCTGACAATATTTATATCTGTGGTTTGCGTGCTGCAGATCAACAAAATGGGTCTATGACTTCGAATAATTCTTCGTCACAACAACAACAAGCCACTCAAGTACAAATGCCTATTTCCCAAACTGCGAATGAAAATTTTGCTGAGTTGAAATTATTCACCTCTAAACTTCTTTCTGCTTTGAAAGTTGTGCACGAAGATAATGAGTGCTTACGACAAAAAAAACCGATTCCCTCCAAGCTGAGGTTCGTGACGTGCAGTGTAAGCTCAACGACAATAATTCCATTTTGTCTCATTTACTCACACCATTTGAGAAATTGTGCAGTGTAAACAAACAGAATTTTTCTGCATCAATGCAGCCAGGTTCTACATGCATGTCAACGGACGCTGCTAAAAAGGCCGGGAGGCTATACAATCAGATTGAGTCTGCACAGGCTACCAATCCATCGTCTTCTAATAATGCTGCTGCTGCTAACACTGCAACTGAAAATGGCTCTGCCGACGTTGTTGTTGTTGTAGCGAGGTGTAGCCCTGCCTAAATATATAAGAAAACGGCCAGGGTCGTTTCGGCACGATGGGTACAGCACAAGTACTGGTACCGTTCTCGTAGAACCGGCAATACAAGAAACTAGCCATGTAGGCCATGTAGGTCATTTAGCGTTACCCAGGGTGCACCAACGGGGAGGCGACCTACTCCTACACCCCTTACATCTGTCGACGTCGATGTTAACGTTGCTATTATATCCGCTGGTACAGCTACTCGTCCACCGTCAATGATGCTGCCCAACGATGCTGCTGCTAACATTTCAACTGCGACGTCAATTCCTACCGCCGCTACCTCTCAATTTTCTTCGCCTACTTCGGTTATTGTTGACAACTCTCCTGCAGTTGTTGGTGACCAAATTTAATGGAAAAGAGTGCAAAATAAAAAAGGAACGATAAAATAATAAGAAAAATCATGTCAACAGAGAAGGCGCTCCTAACAATGCTAATGCTAAAACCGATAGTGCTTTAAGCAACAACAATAATGCTGTCATAGCAAATAATAATATTAGACCCACCCGTAATAATGGTAAACACTAGCGCAGCCTTTAGTTGTGTGGTCGGGCATTAATGCTGAATTGAGTGCTGTTTCGAAAATGAAGTGGTTACACCTCTCACCCTTCTCTTCCTCGGTCACATCCGATAAATTGATATCCCACATTTCTCAATACACCAGCATTGATGTAAACTCTATTGTTCCGCTGGTAAAGATTGGCGTGGATCCCAAATCTCTGCGGTTTGTAAATTTTAAGTTGGGTGTTGAAGCCAGCTCACTTCCAAAGCTATTGGTGCCTGAACTATGGCCTGAAAATATAGCTGTGCGGCCATTCAAGTTTGATTCAAAAATCGAGGAGGTCTAAACGATGACCAACGGCAGGGGGGGGGGGGGGGGGGTTACATTTAAAGTGACACTCCTTGGCCCAGGTAAAACCCCGGGTGGTTCCACTGCGCAGAGATCCATGGCGATGTCCTGGGTTTTTGCTCTGAGAAGTGACTGTACATAGGGAACCTTGTATGTACTTGCAGAACAAATAGATGATACGGCTTCCTGTACATTGAACGGAGACGCCCCAACGAGAGTATCGGGTAACTGCTATAGTTCGCCAGATATCTCCATCGTAAGTGCAGGACTATTGAACAACACCAATTGGCGACCCATACTCACGTTGGCGTCTGACCATCTCCCAATAGTCATTACCATCGAACGACCGACGGACTTTATTACACCTGAGCATGGTACATATATTAACTATACCAAGGCGGACTGGGACAGTTTTCAGACAAATACGGACGAATCCTTGGCTGCTCTATACATTCCTACGGACGTACGCAAAGGCGAACGAGACTTCCGCAACATCATTGACTTGGTCTCTAAACGCTTCATTCCTGCGGGTCGAATATCTCAAATAAGACCAAATTTCCCCGCGGAGGCAGCGGCCATGGCTAGAGAAAGAGATGAAGTGCGAAGTCTCAATCCCGCAGACCCCCGTATAAGGGATCTCAACGCGGAAATTCGTAGGTTGGTCGATAAACATAAACTGGCCAAAGGGAAACAACACGTAGAGCAAGGCAATCTCTCTGATGGTGTTGGCAAATTATGGACTACGGTCAAAGCTCTATCTAATCCAACGCAACACAAGGATAAAGTAGATATTACTTTCGGTGACAGGGTGAAGAAGGACCCTAGGGGATGTGCGAACTCCTTCTGTAGACAATTTGTACTACATTCCCCGCCCGATAGAGCTAAACGTAGAACTATGCGACAGGCGCGTAAATATAAAAACCAAAATACGTCCATTGTCATCACTGCCTCAGAGGTCAAGGAAGCCATCAGACAGGCTAAGCCCTCAAAATCCATCGGCCCCGACGGCATTGCCATGAAGATGCTGAAACATCTAGGCCAGGAGGGACACAAATACTTAGCGGCTCTATTCAGTCTTTCACTGAACACTTTCGTCATTCCTGAAATATGGAAAAAGGCGAGAGTGGTTCCATTACTAAAACCTAGAAAACCGGCAAACATAGGCGATTCATATCGCCCTATATCACTTTTGTCACCGGTAGTGAAGACGCTAGAGTCCATTTTGCTCCCGTATTATACTGCAAATCTGCACCTGGCTAGTCATCAACATGGCTTCCGTAAGCTGCACAGCACCACCACCGCACTCAATGCCATTACAACGCAAATAAATAGTGGCCTAAATCAAAACCAACCAAATCACAGGACTGTGTTAGTGGCACTTGACCTGTCGAAAGCTTTTGACACAGTCAACCATGCCACTCTCATACAAGATCTGTTTGAGACACAGATACCTGATGGTTTAAAGAGATGGACCGCTAATTATTTGAATGGACGGCAGGCGTCGGTTAACTTTAGAAACGCAACATCAAAACCTAGACGTATTAGACAGGGGGTGCCACAGGGTGGTGTCCTATCCCCGACACTGTTTAATTTCTATCTATCGAAGATGCCCCCACCACCAGAGGGCGTCTCCGTCGTTTCATATGCCGACGACTGTACAATAATGGCGACGGGGAAGGGCCCCTATACTGATGAACTCTGTACGAAAATCAAAGGTTACCTCTGCGACCTTTCCAGGTTTTTCACTGAGCGAGATCTGACGATATCTCCGACTAAATCAACGGCGACGCTTTTTACGACATGGACGCACCAGGTGAGAAATGAATTAGACATTTTCGTTGATGGCACTAAGCTACCAACTGTCAGCCACCCAAAGTTATTAGGGATGACACTGGATAATACTTTCTCATTTGCTGGTCATGTGTCTGCAATGGTCTCCAAGGTACGTGGTCGCAACAAGATCCTCAAGTCACTTGCCGGCAGTACTTGGGGAAAAGACAAAGAAACGTTGCTGACTACATATAAGGCCATTGGCCGACCAGTCTTTGACTATGCTGCGCCCATATGGTCGCCTAATGTACATAACACCAACTGGACGAAGTTACAAGTCTGCCAAAATACTGCCATCAGAACTGCTACGGGATGTCTCCTCATGTCTTCCGAGTCTCACCTTCATCAGGAGGCAAAACTGCTCAATGTAAAAGAGCATGCGGGAATGCTGAGCAGGCAATTCCTTCTGAACTGCCACAAGCCAGCACATCCAAACCGTCATCTTTTGGACATAGATCCGCCCCCCGAGAGACATAAGGAAACATCTCCGTAAGCATTATGATGAGATCCGGCATCATATTACCTTGCCGTTTTATCTGCAGACACTTTTGTCGGATCTCTACCTGTGAATCCCGTTCTGAACAGTCCTCCACCGGATATTGCTGAAGAAGAACGCACCTTACCAAGGGAGACAAGAGTCACCTTGGCACAGCTTAGGTCTGGATATAGTGTAAGGTTAAACTCCTACTTATCCAGACTTAATGATACAATCTTAAACACATGCCCTGCATGTGGTAGGACCCCCCATGATACTCTACATCTCTTCAATTGTTCATCTGAACCTACTCTTCTAACCCCTTTGCCCTTCTGGACAAACCCTGTTGAAACTGCACGTTTCCTTGGACTCCCCTTAGAAGAGCTTGATGAAGATCTTCGGAATGATCATACACTCTAGACAGGGCAATGCATTGTTAACAACAACAACAACAACAACAACAACAACAACAACAACAACAACATGACCAACGGCAATCTGTTAGGTCAGATGGAATAACGTTTCACGTATTGCCGGTTCTGCGAGAACGGTATATGTACATGTACATTACCTTTCGTACCGAAACGACACGGGTTGTTTTTTTAATGACCCGGGCAAGAGCAATACACCCCGAAGTGACCCTGTCTAACGCGTCACGATTCCCCCACCTAAAATTGTCATCCCCGGAACAGCCCCTTGCAGCACGGCTGCTCCTCATTCTCTTGATCCGTGCTGGAATTGAGCCAAATCGAGCGGTACAGCCCACAACGCCGACGGATTCACGCTCATCTCATAATGAAGGAAATCCGCCGGCTTCGGGACTGCGACGGAGATCGCGACCTAGCCTACCACCTTCTAGGCAAACGCATCACTCTTTAACTCCTAGAGTGGCCATTGCCTCTCCTTCGCACTTTAAATTGATGCAATTTAATTGCAACGGCTTGACCGGCAAGATAGCGGAGCTAACCAAATTCATGCAGCTGCATAAAATATAAATTGCTGCAATCCAGGAGACGAAACTTGGCCGCAACTCGGAACTCCGATCGAGTGGAGGCTACCACGTTCTCCGACACGATCGCACATACGGCGGGGGCGGTCTCGCGGTCCTTGTTCACCAAACAGTGCAGTATAGGGAATTTGTTATCAACACCGACCAAAGAGACTTACCCTTAGAGTGTCAGGGTATAGTTATACAAGGTGTCGATCTCGATCTAATCAATATTTACATTCCCCCCGTCACCTGCTGCCCCAGAAGTTATCGCCTTGACCTTAGGGCGTTTCATTGTGTGATATGTGGCATTCACGCCTTTCTGTGGACAGCAGAGGACGGGAATTAGCCGAGCAAATTGACGCTTCCCCTTTCTGCACTGTGAACGGAGACGTCCCTACGGTAACAGGTAACAAGAGCAATGGAAATAGTGTCAATTGACATTATTTCGCATTATAAATGGAAATAGTGTCAATTGACACTATTTCTATTTTGTAAAGAGAAGTAAAGTCAACAGCAATTTGGCAATATAGTAATTGATTTTATTTCCTAATTGAAATGGAATCGCTGGGCTGGGCCGCGAACGCGTATATGTTATGGAAGACATACTTTGAAAAGAAGAACTTGATTCCAATAATAATTTTGAATTTTTCCTAAGCCCTTCTATAAAAGAGTACTTTAACGACATTTTGGACTTTTTTGGTTCACTTTTGACTAAACTCAATTATAAACTGATCAATGGTTATATGCAACTGTTTATTTCCTACTCACTTTACTCACTAACAAACGGTCATCATAACGGATTAACTAAGCTAATCAGTATATGGGTGAAAATACGCAAGTGATAAAATTTTGGGGCTTATTTTGAAAACACATTGTTTTTTACCACATTTTACATATACGCTGCGCGGTATGTACACTGAAGAGCAAAACTGTAACAAAATGTAATACTTTCTATTTCAACACATTTTTTTTAGGCATGTCTTAACAAATCAAATATTTTTTTTGCATAACTTTATTGGCATGTATGTACTCTCTCTCTCAAACTGGTTTGGTGTCAATGCAACAACAACAACACTAATAGCAAGCAATAATTCAGATAAAGACAAATGTTACATTTTTGCACTCAACCATTTTTTTATTTCTCACAATAAATATTAATAAGATGTCCAATATCCTTTGGATTTTTTTAGCTCGTGGATACGATTGGGCATACTTCGTGTATACCTCAAGACGAAATCAGTCGGAATAGCATACCATACATCGCGTGTTCGCTCCCACAGCTCATTAACTCCACTGGGCGGACTTGAATATTCGGCAAGTTTCGATTTTACATGACTCCACAAATTTTCGATTGGGTTCATGTCCGGTGATTGTGGAGGCCACATCAAGTTACCAAATTTTTGGCGTTGCATCCAATTTCGTACAACATGCAGCCCCACACCATAATGGAGCCACCACCATGATTTACAGTTTGGTTGATGTGATGTGGTTGGACGGCATTTGGGTCTTTATTCCAATACCAGGCCCGACCATCAGACTGAAATCGATTGATTTTGGTTTCATCAGACCAAATAACCTGAAATCGTTTTGAAATTTTCTGAAAAGAAGGTCTTCTATAATCCATTTATATATACGTACCTGATCCCAATCTTCTACTGTCCAGCTTTGGTGAGCCGCAACAAAATCCCGCCTCAACCGCACATGTCTTTTTGTCAGCATTGGCTTCTTTTTCTTCTCTGCTGCCTTTAGCCCCAGTTTAGACAGGCTGCGCCTGGCTGTCCACTGACTGGCATTAATATCCAGGATCTTGAGTGCTTCTTTGGGAGTGTTCGCGTTGCTGCTTGTTACCAAATTTGCCAGATGGCGGGCATCGCGGTCGCTTATCTTCCTTGGTCGGCCTCCTTTGTTACTGGGAACAGCGTCTTGTATATTTTTCCGCAGCCTTTGCACAGCCATGTGGCTAACTTCCATTTTTTTAGCTATTTTTCTTAAAGACTCGCCCTTCTTCAGCAAATCAATTATTTGGTGTTTTAATTCCCGATTTAATATTTTGTTTTACTCACAGTCACGCTTGTGATGATTAAAAATCAGCAAATATATGATTACGAGAAAAATAACGGAAAATTTTAAAATTAAGAGTGAGTGCAAAACTGTAACATTTGTCTTTATCTGAATTATTGCTTGCTATTAGTGTTGTTGTTGTTGCATTGACACCAAACCAGTTTGAGAGAGAGAGTACATACATGCCAATAAAGTTATGCAAAAAAAATATTTGATTTGTTAAAACATGCCTAAAAAAAATGTGTTGAAATAGAAAGTATTACATTTTGTTACAGTTTTGCTCTTCAGTGTACTTCTTACCTTCTTATTATACTATCCTATGCAGGGCCGGTCACTTTATTAACCCTTTCGTGAGTTTTTGGATTTTTTTTTAATTTTTTCGCGAATAACTGCAACGAATTCACGGGAATCCAAGTAGTTTGGTACTTTTCGAGTAATTGTAATTTAAAAAATGCTTCATATGAAGTTTGACCTTTAATAACTTTTGTTGTTGTTGTTTCCTCCGCTAAAGAAAAAAATACGGTTATACTCTCCTTAACTATATGTATCTATCCCTATATTTTGTTTTTTAGTTTGGGAGTTTGTGGTATACTGCATTTTTGCAAAAAAATTCGCAAAAAAAGCGAACTTTCTAATCATACATACTCAAAAAAAAATGTTATATGTATATCGAACACCAGTACAAAAGCCAGGAGAATGACGCCAGTAGAATGAGGAATTGCACATAAATATGAGATTACAGCTAAAGCTAACGTCCTAGATAAACCTTAAATATTTAAGATAATATGTCCATACGACTCACATTTAACCATGTGTAAATTAAAATGAAATATAGCCACTAAAGAAAAAAGGAGCAAGCCAGGAGAATGACGTTTGAGTGGAACCGTATAAAAAGACTGGGTAAAAGGTACGCTAGAACTGATATCATAATGGCTACCATTAATATTTTTTGTTCTACATCTCACTGAAGCACTGCCATTTAACCTGCACGATGAATTATTCAACGTCCGGCAATATTTTGCGAGAATTTCACATTGTGATGACGGCCAAAAATGATGACAAAGTTTATTCACTTTTTTTAGTCAGATTATTATAGATCATATTAGTAAATCTATTAAATATGTTAAACAGGAATTAAACAATGAATAGAAACAAGAAATATTGGAATAAATATAGGATATTTGGTTTTACGACAACTTTATTAAGCGTTCAAGGAATTGTGACACGCCAGAGTACTGATGCTACGAGGATTTATTCCCTAATTTCAAAAATTAGCTTATAGAATATGTAATTGAAGTTGAGGCGATATATAAATTGGGTTCTAATTTTTATGAACTGGTGTATTATATCAAGTCACTTTAAAACTTTCCGATTGATTGACTGATGACATCAACTTGTACTACTTTTGTGTTTTCACCCATATATTACTTTGAATAGGCATTCTCTAAGAGTTATTGACACTATATCCATTTGAGTTGGAAATAAAGTCATTTTTAATTTATGCTCCCCATATCATACCAAAACAGCGCCCGATTTTTATTTTCAAATTTTTATTTTTTGGTATGATATGATTTTAAAATATTCAATGTATGGCTTACAAATTAAAAAAAAAGGCGCATAGATATAAGTCAGATTTATTAAGAAAATTATTTTTTTCGTTCAAATGTACATACATATTTATATTTTATTAATTTTACATTTTTATATAATTTATTGAAATATTTTTGTAGTGTTTGCTACAACTTTCCTGCAGTAAGGGCAGAGAATTTGACATTTTGCATTCGTGGCATTTTTCTCAATTTTCAAATAGCATTCTGCTCAAAGTTTGAAATGGCTGTTCATGAAATATTTTAAAATCATATCATATCATTAAAAATAAATTTCGAAGTCAAACCATTAAATATTTTAAAATAATAAGGGTATTCGTCAGGGCTCGAACTTTACCACAATTGTGGTAGATCTACCACTTTTTTAGCTAAGTTTCATTTTCTACCACTACTACCACCAAGGCACAAAAATCTACCACTATTTCAAATTGAAATTTTCAATATTTTCGCAAAAATGTGATCACACCTTATCAAATTAAACGACAGCGAAATGTCATCTTTGCCGCTTCTTGAAAAAAGTTATCGATTAGTGCTATTAATTTGAGACATTTTTTACATCCCTATTTTTAATACATATTTTCAAGAAAGACGCGGCTGTTAAAAATGGACAAATTTCTTACAAAGTAAGACTTTTTTAAATAAAATGTCTATTTTCGCATAATAATTCTACCAAAATATTTTAGGTTCAATCCTAGCAGTCCTCCGATTGAAAATGTTGACGTGGCCGAGAGAAGTGACCAATCTACATCATCATATACGACGGATTCCAGTGAAGAATGTAATGCATCAGTTGCGTGCTCAACTACTTCTAATGGTGATTTCGTTTCATCAAAAAAATGCGCATTTTTGTTACACTCTTCAATTTTCCGTTTTCGTTTGCAAAATGAAGGTAAAACGTCAAATATGATATGTTTTCGTTTCCTAAAAATGTACACTTCAAGAGTGTAAAAAACTCACACTTTTTACCCTCTGAAGCTTTGACAGGGTAGCTGGTTGCACTGAAAATCAGGTGACGAAAATTTTATTTCATAGATAAATTTGGTGAAATAAATTGGATTTTGCAATAACAATTAAATATGGGTGAAAAACGAAACCTAATTATTCAAGCAAATAGCATAGCAAACGGGACAGTGTTTTATGTTCGTTTTATCGATAACAGGTTCATGCAGAACGGGTACACTTTTATCACATCTTTATAGTGTTCTGTGCAAGAGTGTAAACATGTTCAACGTGAATGTGTACATTTTTTTCGATGAAACGAAATCAGCATAAGAAAACGAAGTACCGACAAAAATATAAGAAAGAGTGGGAAAAAACTAGACCAGATTTTAGCTAATGACATTTACAATATAAACCGTCACGCTAAAACTAAGAAGCATATTAATACGCAAAAGCTCTTTAATGATAATTCTTGCAAACAAGTAAAAGTCAATGAATGGCCGTGTTTTTTTTACGCGCATATGCGTTTGCGCTTAAATTTTGTATGGAAAATAAGGGTTGAGCGCTTATCTCTCCATACAAAATCTAAGCGCAAACGCATATGCGTGTAAATAAAAACACGGCCAATGTCTGCAAAATATATCTGAGGAACGACACAAAAAAATTCGTGAGGAAATAATGCTCGTGGTATTTTGTGTTCAGCTGTCTTTACCGTTTACAGTAATGGATTATTTACCAAATCTCCTTAATCATTTTAATGTATCTGAAAAGCCTATAAAATGTTGTTCCACAAAAGCAAGAGGAATTGTTAATACAGTTGTAGGTCCATACATTCGAAATGAATTGTCAAAGGAGCTTCGATTCCAGAATTTTTCAATTATTATTGACGAAGGAACCGATGTCTCAATGACTAAAACTCTAACAATCATTGCGCGATATATTCCACACGGCAAATCAGAGGTAGTTGATAGATTCTTGGGGCTTATATGATAAATTATATGGAATCCTTGAATATACCTCTAAATAACATAATTGGTTTTTCAACTGACAATGCAGCAGTAATGGTAGAAAAAAATGAAAGCGTCCGACAAAAATTAAAATAAATTAATAATGATTTATTTTTTTTGGGATGCACTTGTCATTCTTTAAACTTATGCTCATCTACAGCCTCGAAGCAATTACCACCACAATTGGAGAAGTTATTGAAAAACATTTATTCATTTTTTTCATTAAGTTCCAAGCGTCAAAAAGAATTTAAAAAGTTAGATAACTTGTTGAGCTCTAGGCCACTCAAATATTGGTCTTATATTGAATTAAAACAATTGTTTTATTTTTCCTATTACACAATATTTCGTTGTATTTTATTTTTTCGATATTTCGACCTCAGTTTGAAGGCATAATCAGGAACTGAAACAATTTACATAAGTACACATTATAAACAAATCAACAAATATTAAAACATAATCTAACACTTACACTCTTGACTGCACCTGGTCGACTAACTTGACATGTAAATTAAAAATTCAAAACAGTGGCAAGCCATACCACGAAAAAATATAAACATTGAAAGAAACAGTAATAATAAACAAAAATTTGCAATAACAATAATGTATGAAAAAATAAAGGAGAACGACGCTAACAACCTGTAATATTGGCTGCTTGGTTGTTGTTGTGTGAGAACGCATGATAAATGGACAAAACACGGTAAACGACAATCTCTTACATTATTGTCCCCCCATCTCTTTTGTGATCAAATTTCTAAATGCTGGAGCACAATGAGCACTATCGCTCTTAAAATTCATGCGTTTGTCGCTCGGTGTGTTAATAATGTGCAGCATCTCCAAAAAAAAGCGTTTTTTATAATTATGTTCTTGTTGTAAAATTTCTACGTTCTCTAAGTCGGGAGAGTGTCCAGTGTTCTTGCAATGTAGTGTTAAAGCCGTTTTGTTGTCATTAGCGTGGTCACGATTTTTGATGTTTGATTTATGAGCGGAAATCCTTGTCTTGAGTTTTGATTTAGTTGTATCCACATCCATATACTTTATTGCATACGTGGGACCCGTCCGCGTTGCAATTGATTCTATAAATAACGTCAGATTTCTCATATTTTCCGATTTTACTTTTTGTATTACTATATATTTTCTGTAGTGTGTTATGGTATTTAAACGCTATTTGAAACTTTTCTTTATTATACATATTCGAATGTTTGATTCGGTTTGACAACCCGGGTACGAATACGGATGTTTTATATACTTTGCTGGTTTTGTTTGTGTTTGTTTGGCTTCTATTATAATATTCGCGTATGTATCCGTTAATGAGATGCGTGGGGAACTCGTTGTCTGATAGAATTTTTTTAATTATTGTGATATTTTTGTTATGATATATATCGTCGCTGATTGAGAGTACTCTTCTTATAAAATTCTTCGCAGTATTCACTATCGTCATCTTAGCATGTTTAGAGTTGAAATTGATTAACCTTCCGGACGATGTAGGTTTTTTGTACCAATCAAAAGTTAAGTGGTTATCTTTCTTTATAACTACAGTGTCCAGAAACGGTAGTTGTCCATTACTTTCGACCTCACATGTAAATTTAATGGATTTGTTATATGCGTTTAAGGAAGCCAGCATATCTTCAATGGCATCGGTTTTGGCTATGGCAAATAGATCGTCAACATATTTCGTAAGCATACGAGGTTTTTGTAGTGACCTTTCTTCAAATTGTGATAGTAATTCCTCCATCACTATATCTGCTATAACAGGTGATGCCGGGGATCCCATGGGCATACCTGACTGTTGTTCGTAAATTTTGTTGTTGTACGTGAAATTCCTGTTGTCTTTGATGCAGAAATTTACAATATTCAGAAATATTTCTTTGGTTAGGGTTGTGTGATGTTTAATCTCATCCCATTTAGACGAAATGATTTTAATAGCATGATCTACCGGGATACTTGGAAACAAAGAGACGACATCAAACGACACAAGACTCTCATCGTCATACACATGGGTTTCTTTGATTTTGTTTTTAAACTCAATCGCATCTTTTACATTATACTTGGACTTTACGGTAATATTTTTGAGGACTTTAACAATATATTTACATAGATTGTACGACGGAGAATTGATGGACGAACATATAGGTCTAAGTGGAATTCCCAGAAACTACCGTTTCTGGACACTGTAGTTATAAAGAAAGATAACCACTTAACTTTTGATTGGTACAAAAAACCTACATCGTCCGGAAGGTTAATCAATTTCAACTCTAAACATGCTAAGATGACGATAGTGAATACTGCCAAGAATTTTATAAGAAGAGTACTCTCAATCAGCGACGATATATATCATAACAAAAATATCACAATAATTAAAAAAATTCTATCAGACAACGAGTTCCCCACGCATCTCATTAACGGATACATACGCGAGTATTATAATAGAAGCCAAACAGACACAAACAAAACCAGCAAAGTATATAAAACATCCGTATTCGTACCCGGGTTGTCAAACCGAATCAAACATTCGAATATGTATAATAAAGAACAGTTTCAAATAGCGTTTAAATACCATAACACACTACAGAAAATATATAGTAATACAAAAAGTAAAGTCGGAAAATATGAGAAATCTGACGTTATTTATAGAATCAATTGCAACGGGGACGGGTCCCACGTATGCAATAAAGTATATGGATGTGGATACAACTAAATCAAAAATCAAGACAAGGATTTCCGCTCATAAATCAAACATCAAAAATCGTGACCACGCTAATGACAACAAAACGGCTTTAACACTACATTGCAAGAACACTGGACACTCTCCCGACTTAGAGAACGTAGAAATTTTACAACAAGAACATAATTATAAAAAACGCTTTTTTTTGGAGATGCTGCACATTATTAACACACCGAGCGACAAACGCATGAATTTTAAGAGCGATAGTGCTCATTGTGCTCCAGCATTTAGAAATTTGATCACAAAAGAGATGGGGGGACAATAATGTAAGAGATTGTCGTTTACCGTGTTTTGTCCATTTATCATGCGTTCTCACACAACAACAACCAAGCAGCCAATATTACAGGTTGTTAGCGTCGTTCTCCTTTATTTGTTCATACATTATTGTTATTGCAAATTTTTGTTTATTATTACTGTTTCTTTCAATGTTTATATTTTTTCGTGGTATGGCTTGCCACTGTTTTGAATTTTTAATTTACATGTCAAATTAGTCGACCAGGTGCAGTCAAGAGTGTAAGTGTTAGATTATGTTTTAATATTTGTTGATTTGTTTATAATGTGTACTTATGTAAATTGTTTCAGTTCCTGATGATAACTTCAAACTGAGGTCGAAATATCGAAAAAATAAAATGCAACGAAATATTGTGTAATAGGAAAAATAAAACAATTGTTTTAATTCAATATAACACCAATATTTGAGTGGCCTAGAGCTCTACAAGTTATCTAATTTGCAAATTTAAAGGCCGAAAAATCATTAAGTATATAAGAATTTAAAAAGTTTCAAGAGTATTTTGATATTTCACAACATAAAATTCTGTCACTTTCCGGCACACGTTGGCTTTCCTTGCAGGCTGTCGTTGGTCGATTTATTGAAAAATGGGTTCCTTTAAAGCATAATTTCATAGTAGGTGATATATTAGAAGATTTAAGTGATACAAATAGGGCCTACCTTTTGTTTTTAAGCTATATTTTGGAGAAGACAAAGGTGTGGAACAAAACGTATCAATCTAGGGGTACTTTGATACACCTATTGTATCGGCATATGGAGCGCTTTTTTATAGAACTTCTTCATAACTTTATAAAACGGGAATATATTTCTCTGACCGTTAAATATGAAGATACAAATTTACACTTGCCGATTTCGGAAATGTTTTTCGAGTTGAAGTGTGCTGAGTTTTTTGAATCAAAAAATATCGACCAAGTGAGAATTAAAACACATTTCGTAAATTATTATATTTCTCTTTGTAACGAAGTTATGAAACGATTCAATTTCGAAGACGAAAAGTTACAACTTTTGGAGTATTTTGATCCCAGAAAGATTCAATCTAGTCAATTACCAACGATTGTACCGCTAATTAAATCCTTTCCAATTCATAAGACTTCCACAGAAATACTTAACAATGAGGCGAGATCTTTAATGTTATATGATAAAGAGGAAATAGAAAACATCTTTTCCGATGTCTATGTGAAAGGGTGGATAAAATTAGGAGCAGAAAAAAACGTTCTGGAAGAAAATTTGTTTGAGAATTTAAGTAAATATATGTGCTCCTTAGCAACATTACCTCACAGCAGTGCAGCTGCAGAACGCTCATACTCCATAGTGAACGACATAAAATCTGCTAAACGCAATGGATTAAAGTCTTCTTGCATTTCCAATCTGCTATTAATAAAAGAGTACTGCAACGGACGTAATTTATTTCTGCCTCCCATAGAGCTTATAAAATATTATAGAAATTTTAAATTTCTAGATGGTGTTTTTGTTCCTTGTACCCAAGAGAATATATAACCAAGAGCCACCACTCGTTATAAATGCAAGGAAAAAGATGGATGCCGTTTTCTTTCAGGGTTTCGGTAATTTTGTTTTCCTCAGTTTTGTAAATTCGACAGCTGGTAAATTTTTGTTTCGACTCTTGTGTTATTTCATTTCTCGTCTATTTTCTTTTACACATTTTGTTTTGATTAGACAATAACATATTTATATCGAAATTACCGAAACCCTGAAAGAAAACGGCATCCATCTTTTTCGTTGCTTTCATAACGAGTGGTGGCTCTTGTTGATATATTCTCTTTGCTTGTACTGAGTTAATAAGCCATACATAAATATACATGTGTATGTAGTGTTTAAGTAAATACTTTTTTTTTGTACATGTTTTGTTGAGGGTTTTATAAACATGAAATGTGAAATATATTTTAGCTTATTGTTTCATAATAAAATCCTACTTGTTTTGTATGATAAAAAAGTGTTTATTATTGCTTCCTGAAAAAAAAAAATCTACCACCGTCTACCACTATTTTTGAAATTCGTCTACCACCATTCACATTTCAAAAGTTCGAGCCCTGGTATTCGTGTATTTTCTTATTTGCATCGTATTTATGCTATACCTCTTAAATTTACGACATCGTAAATCATGTGTCAAAATTTGTATGAAAATTGTTTAGCACATTCATCGTAAATTTAAGCATGCAATTTGGCTCGTAAACGACGTGCTAAATATACGAAGTCAAAATGAATGATTGACATCTCATAAATTAAATTGAAATTTCAAATAAAATAATTGAAAAATTTAGAAAATTTCACGAAAAGTTTTTAAATTGAAGTTTTATTTGTGGATTGAATCCAATGTATATATTTATACGTTAATTTTGTAATTATAGGCACTAGAAAGCATTGAATGCAAAATTTTATACAGCGGAATGGTAATTCACTGACTAGTTTCCATGCGACCAAGCATTTAGACGTAGTGTTTTATCCGGTCTGGTTGGCATCGAACCTACCAGACTGCATTGGCATTGCGTTCTCTTAACGCTTTGAGCCATGTGCCCTGCATGCAATCTTGCATTAATATTCTTACTAATATTTGCCATGTGTGTTTCCTTACTTTACAGACTTCTTGTACACCCTATGATCCAAGGTCATAACAGGAAGCAAGTAAATTTCTATATGGCGAGCTTTTTGAAGCTATTTTCTTCCTTTCATGTGAACCACAGGGTGTATATTTCCGGTTTTTTTGGTTCTTGTACATGGGGAGCGGAAATATTTGTATGTATATGAAGTTTTATTTGTGGATTGAATCCAATGTATATATTTATACGTTAATTTTGTAATTATAGGTATTAGAAAGAATTGAATGCAAAATTTTATACAGCGGAATGGTAATTCCATGCGACCAAGCATTTAGACGTAGTGTTTTATCCGGTCTGGCTGGCATCGAACCTACCAGACTGCATTGGCATTGCGTCCTCTTATATGCTTGGTCGCATGGAAACTAGTCAGTGAATTACCATTCCGCTGTATAAAATTTTGCATTCAATTCTTTCTAATACCTATAATTACAAAATTAACATATAAATATATACATTGGATTCAATCCACAAATAAAACTTCATATACATAAAAACATTTCCGCTCCCCATGTACAAGAACCAAAAAAACCGGAAATATACACCCTGTGGTTCACATGAAAGGAAGGAAATAGCTTCAAAAAGCTCGCCATATACAAATTTACTTGCTTCCTGTTATGGCCTTGGATCATAGGGTGTACAAGAAGTCTATAAAGTAAGGAAAAACACATGGCAAATATTAGTAAGAATATAAATGCAAGATTGCATGCAGGGCACATGGCTCAAAGCGTTAAAAGAACGCAATGCCAATACAGTCTGGTAGGTTCGATGCCAGCCAGACCGGATAAAACACTACGTCTAAATGTTTTTAAATTGTGTTGGAATTTGGAGTGTGTGGCAGATCTAGCTTTCTTAGGTGATAAGCTGGGCCGATGTTCTTGGTGCAGATTGTAGAAAGAATTTTGCTTTAGAATTTTTCAAAATTTTAGTTTTTTTAATTTCTTCTGGCGTTTGATTTGTTTATTATTTATTTATCAAAAAGCTGATATACGAGTATGTACTTAGCGTGTCCGCATACGGAGCAAATCGTCATAGACGCATATTAGATGCTACATGATTTTTGTACGCTTTGTTGCTGAACACGTATATTTGCATGAAGAGCTGCACAGGAATCGGCAGCTGCACGAAAGTGGCAAAGCATGAAAGCTACATGCTGCTCAGCGTATGACAATGCTGGTCGCCAGGCGTCATACGCTTAGAAAAGAGGAAGAATAAGCATTTGTTTACATTTTTCATTTCCGATTTTTGTGTGCCGTGGCTTTGCTTTCTTTTTTTCAATTCAATTAATTGTTTATTTTTAAAGAAAAAATTGAAATTTTTCAAAATTTGCAGAATCGGAGAAAAGATGTACGTCCATTACTGTGAAAACGTGTTAATTAAATAATATTGCAATTTTGACAGTTCTTTGTGTGCTTTTTTTCTGCAGCGTCGTGTGCAGATCTTGAGACGCAGGGAAATTCGTCATCAGTGAAATGACAAGTACGCGTCTATGACGATCCGGCTCGTCAGCGGACTGCCTTACCCAGCCAGCATATTTTGAAAATTTTGAACAAAGATTCAAGTATCACTCTCCAGATAGTTAAAAACGATTTATAGTCATTTTATGTATGGCTTTTTTAATCCATTTTAAATTAATTTTTTCATATTTATTTATATAGGTATTATAAATATTGTTTTAATCTTTAGAAATCATTTTCTGTTGCATTTGTTTTTGTATTTTTTCTTTAGCTGCACAAGAGAAGAGCCGCAAAATCTGCAGGATACTGAGTGCGCATTGAGGGAAAAAGTTGTCTAAACAAAAAAAATAAAGAGTAAACCAGAATTTTAAAGGTAGAAAATTCATTATTTAGTCACTGTTACGGCGTGTTCCAAATTCGGTCGCGCTCGTAATAAAGGACAGAAAAGAAATAAAGAAAACCGGCTGAATTAATACTCGTTATAATTTAATCGATCTCAAGTAATGCAAACAATATAAACACAAGTGAATGGAATTTAATTATTTACCAAATGAAAACGCAAAGGTTTTAAATTAAAATGGAACTTTGTGTAAGATGTACAATAAAATTATGCGTGGAAAATAATAATTACCTTCGGCTGGTTTGGCTGCTGGCGGTTTTCGTGGCGGTCTGCTTGGCCGTTGCTAAAAAAGTAAAAAAGAAGTAGGCGAACTTGGTTCGCGGTCACCGCCGAATACTAGCTTTTTTTGCTGTTATCCGGCGGAGTAAACCCGGTTGGCGGTAAAACATCGCAACGAAGTAAAATATAGTGACGTATAATGAAATACGAGGGTGAGCAGGAATATTTAGGCTTGTGGCCTAAACATGCCGGCCCCCTTGCGGTAAGCAATCTCTAAACCCGTCCGCCAACAACCAAATTCCAGGAAGGGGAATTAATGACTTAAAATTAAATGAATTCCTCGTAGCCGCATCTACTTCCGGTGGCTCCTGTGGATGAGATGAAAGGATTAGTAAAAATGAACGTGGGTTAATTTTGGTGCACTTTACTTATTTAATTGCTCATTGCTGGTGAGCCCCAGATATAATTAAGCCGAAAATTGTGGCTTGCGTCAGGAGCCCGTTCAGGGTGGACGTTGGCGTGCCACTGACCATTAGATCGGCGTAGATGTCAGCGCCAAGTGTGAGCCGGACTGGTGAAGACTGGTGGAAGTCTGGATCCGCCAGCTTCAGGAATTGAAATGACGTTGCTAAGGACGGATCCAGCGTTTTTGTCGGGCTGAGGCGTGAATATTGAGCCACGACTGTAGCCTGTGTTGTTATTTCCTTAGCTGTCCCATATCGACCACGTAACTTGATGGTGGCTTTCGTGCTATAGGCTGTACCAGTACGTTCTAAGCCGAGATCCTTTGCTAGATTAGCGTCAATGATTGACATCGGGGCGCAATTATCTATAAGCGCGCGCACCGGGTGGAGTTTCTCGCCGACGGCTAAGCGGACGATCGCTGTTGGGGCGATGGCAACGAAGGCTCGCGTTATGGTTGTCGCTAGCGGGGCCTGTAGCAGGCGACCTGTTCGACGATGTGTGTCGACGGATCGCGAGGGTGGTGTCTTGAGCGCGTGGGTTATATGGGGCCGTCCTAGCAGACGAACGCCGGGACGAGCGGAACGGACGCGGTTCCGCGTCGCCATGGCGACCTCTACGAGGACGGTGCGATGGGCGGAGAGGACGTGTATCCGCGCCATTCCCGGTTTGTAGCTGGGTAGGTCTTTCGTGGTGCAGCAGTGGCCGGAAACGTCGCAGTTCCATACCGCCTGATGGAGCCTCCTCGACTGCCGTTGGGTCCTATCTTCTGTATATCTCTTCCTCAGCCACCTGCTCTGCCCATGAAAGTGTGTGTTCTGCCACGTGTATGGATAGCGCTCCATCAGAGCTGATGTCGTCACTGCCGTCGTATGTTGGTGTCGCGTCATCAGTATGCGTGGATGTGTGGTGCTGCTCGTTGCAACGGTGGCAACGAGCTTTACTCGTACAGGTTCTTCTTTCGTGAAACGGCGATAAACAGTTTGTGCAGTAGCGCGCATCTAGAACCACCCTTAGGCGCTCTACGTTAGACATAGCTCTATAGATTGGGCACAGGCGTATGCTGTGCGACTTTTTGCATAATCGGCACGGGATAGTAAATTGGCTTGCGGGTGACTCCGTTTTGAGCCGCTTGAAGGTGACGCCAGTCATTCTGAAAGTTGTATTTCGTTGAAAATATGCTAGCGGAATTGATGGGTTAGGTTTCCCTAGGGTCAGATATTAGGTTCTGGTTTGGCTTATTCGACACGTTGGGGATTCAAATCTTTAAATTGAACCTTTTCCTAATTTTGCATTAACTTTCGGATGATATTGGTATTTTTGGGTATTTTGCCCTTATTTATGTATTTTCGGGGTATTTTGGACATTTTTCCATCATTTGGCATTTGTCCATTTCCTGCCACCCAAGGGAACAGGAAGTAGTAGTATTTACACTTAATTACGTGCCGAGACTTCATAAAACAAGCGTCCTTCGAGGTAGAATTTTGGCCAGGCATGGTACGAAATTCATCATTTTGTACCTAAATTTGTCACAAATTATGTCTGACGTGCAGTTTTTAGTTCAGTGTGAACCTAGATTTGTATGGAAGACAAACACCAAATTTGCAATTTTTCGCCGAATTTAGTGCGGTGTAAATGCCCTATTACACTTCATTGACCAAATTTGGTGTGGTGTAAATGTACTATTACACTTCATTTACCAATTTTGGTTCGGTGTAAATGTACGATTACACTTGAGTTACCAAATTTGGTACGGTGTAAATATACTATTACTTCCTATGGTAACTCGGTTTGGTACGAAAAAATTTTCGTGTGGCAGCACTCACCGGAACTCTCAGGCATGGGCTGTCATTCAAGAAAATTCACACGCGGTGGTAAGTCGTACTATTTGTAGATTTCTTTAATTATTTGTTATTAGTGAGTGGATCAAGGAACCATGGGCATGGATAAAAAGGGGAATCCGGTAAGTATGACGTGGCGCTGTTGAAACGATACAGTGTAAAATCATGTATGTACATATATGTGTTCCTCGCTGTGCCGGCCCGTGCACAGCGATGGATACATACATGAAAAAATATTTGGACATGTGTATTATGGTGGAATTCTGCAAGGTGTATCTAGTCACTAATAGAGACATTTCGTGGTCTATTTCATATTTGATACAATTTGGTATTCAGTAAGCTGCCTCACATCTCTAGTCTCAATAAAGAGTCACTAATTTGTCATCTACTTGTAGGCAGGTAACAAACGAAATCAATTAAAGAATATTGGATAAAAAATTGAATAAATTATAAAAAATGTGAATTTACGAATAAGAAGTATTTATATGTTTAAAAAAAAGTTAATTAAACTAAAGAAATTAAATAAAAAAATAAAGATTTACCGTTCGCGGACCGGCACTTGAACCTGCGACCTCCCGCTTGATAGTCCGGATGCTTAACGCCTGGGCTACATCGACATTTGTAGGGCGAGTGTCAAATGCGTTACTTAAAATTTATACAATTTTTGTACTCACCACACCTTAAAATGAGCAAGAGAGAGACTATGGTAGATTTCTTGTGACTTTCTCTTATAGAATACCGGAATCATCTCAAGTCACAAAAATTGTATCTAATGAAATATCTCAAATTCAGTGACTTGGTATGAGACAGAATTATAGAATACTGGTATTAATCTTTCTTTTCGTTTTAGCTTTCACACAAAGGCATGACGCAGGAGGTGCCAATATGAATGCACCGGGGGTGTGGCAGCTTCGCGTATGCCACATTATGCGGAATTAAGCTGATACTGTCGGTAGACAGCGATTGGTTTTTGTGCATATGAATTGCGTAAATATCGTTCATGCCGTGCCGTTGTATGTTTGTCATCACGAAAAGCATGATGGTTTCACTATGAAGGTTATGTGTTGCGTATGAAGGAATTTGAACGTGAGCGGAGATTACTCGAACGCCAAAGAAATTGGGAAGTGTGCAAGCTGCTTGAGTTGGAGGTCAATATAACATATTTTCTGTGCAAGGTAAATGTCGCTAGAACTTGTAAGCTTTAATACCCAACTGACAGCAGCGCTTACCATTAAAATATAGGTTTGTTTATTGGGCAATTGTTAGTCAGGAAAAAATAAATTTTGGAAACTTAAAAAAAAATTAGCTTGCAAGAAAATCAATGTGGTGTGTACGTGAATTTGCATTAAATTTGAAGATTTAAACAAAAAAAAAAAAAAAAAAAACAAATAAAGAGAAACTATCGAGATTCACGTGCTTCATGGCATTTCTGCTCTGAGCCCTTTTTTTTGGTCAGTAAACAACCTTTGTGCTTGCTTAGTGTTGGATACATAAAAAAAATTTAATAAAAAAAGAATCATACTATGCGAGTACACAAATGAACAGGAATTAAAAAAATAGGGTAAAGGCTCACGTGCCACTCTTGTAACGCAGTCATACCAACATTAAATTTAATCCTGAATTAGAGGGGTTTTCATTTCCTCGTAAATGCACCTCTAAGCAAGCAGGACGTCCTCAATGCCCATTAGATCCTATTTTCATAGTGCCAGCTAAGTGCAAGTGTGAAATATGCTTTGAAATCCTTCTTTTACTATCTCACAGTGAATTGTGTGTGAACGCAAAGTGACACAAACCCTTCGCAAGTGAGTGTTGAAATTTGGCAATTACCACGCCAAACTGTGATTTTTTTTTACATTTTTTGGAGAGTTGAAGTCATTTGACAGATGTGGGTGAATGCACAAAAGAATTGATTTGGAATTCTTTTCCTTTACGTATGCAACAGAAAGCCTCCACTTAATCACGCCACGTTCACACGGAACTGTATGAGGGTCTTTACTTTGAATCACTTGCCGCTTTCCATATTCACATATGACTGACTAACAGATGTTAATCAGCGATAGGGGTGTCCGCCAAACCAAGACTTCCGAAATAGTCGGGTATTAGACTTTTCGGAAGAAAATTTAAATAATTTTGACTCTACTTAAATAATTCGTAATCATTTCGTTCAATAAAGGTGTACCAAACATTGTATGCATCAGGTACAAGAAAAGGTTATGAAATGAAGGCTATTTTCTATTGCCCAAAGAATTTCATTGCACTCTGTAGCTGCAACGTAAAAGACTTCGGAGAAAAGTCGAAATTATTTGTTTAGTGGGTTGTTGTGGTATGACAGCAGATCGCCTGGTCCGTCTGTGGTCGTCTTTGGCGTGGTTGGGGAGAGACGTATGGTAGTTGTGTGGCTAAGAGATGTTTGGACGCTGTGCTGCTAATTTGCTGTAGCACATGGTTACCTTCTGTGGCAGATCGGTCCGTCCGTCTGCTGTAGGGTTTTTGTTGGCCTCGTTAACTAGTTTAATGAGTGCATTTGCGTTTGTTGTTGTGGAAGGGTAGGAGATGGTTTTTTTGGCGGTGGTAAGACCACGAGGTTCCCTAATCCGGAAAGAATAAGAAGTGGAATTAGGGAGATGGAGAAGTGGAATATTACTCCTTTCCGTCATCCTCGCTGACGGTTGGAAGTAGGACCAATTTCGCGATTGGTCTTGTAGTTCGGCCCCGCGCTGTATCGAGTTCGACGACTCGAACTCGATTGTCTGGCCCATAATGGAGGTTTGCGATCCGTCCCAATCTCCATTCGATAGGGGGTAAGTTGTCTTCCTTTAGGACGACTAGGTCCCCTTGTTTTAGGTTGGGTTGTGGATGTTTCCATTTAACGCGTTTCTGCAATTCGCTAAGATACTCGGCTTTCCATCGTTTGCAGAATGTTTGATGTAGGGCTTTTAGTTTTTCCCAGCGGTTGACCAGTGATGCACGATTCTCGCTGACGTCAATCTCTGGTGGCGCGAGTAAGTGCCCTCCAACGAGAAAATGTCCGGGCGTAAGAGGCTCCAGGTTGGACGGCTCGTTGGACGAGGGACTTAACGGTCGTGAATTGAGGCAGGCTTCTATTCGACAGAGTAGGGTGTTAAACTCTTCAAGAGTGAACTTGTGATCCGATGCGATCTTCTTGAAGTGGTTTTTGAAGCTTTTAACCCCTGCCTCCCAGAGTCCGCCCATATGAGGGGCGCCTGCCGGTATGAAATGCCATGTAAGGTTTTGATGGCCGTGTTTAGATAAGGTTTGGTTGCGAGCTTCAGCTAGAAAACCTTTGCATTCTGAGCGGAGAGCTTTCGAGGCTCCGACAAAATTGGTTCCGTTGTCGGAGTAGATGTTCATTGGACATCCCCTTCGAGCAATAAACCTATCGAAGGCAGCCAGGAACGAGGCAGTGCTGAGGTCACAAGTCGCTTCCAAGTGAATGGCCTTTGTGGAAAAGCACACAAATAGGCAGACATAGCCTTTTGACATACGACAACCTCTTCCGCTATAGGATTTGATGTCAAAAGGGCCTGTGAAATCCACTCCGGCGTTGGTAAAGGCCCTGGAAAAAGTAGTCCGTTCGGGAGGAAGGTTCCCCATAAGTTGACTGTGGGATCGCTTTCTGTATATAGTGCAGATTTTGCAATTATATATAATGCACCTGACCATATTTTTAACCCTCGGGATCCAGTACTGCGTACGGAGGAGACGCAACATAAGTTGGTTCTCTCCATGCAAGGATATTGTATGGACGAACTGGACTAGAAGGCGGGTAAGCCGACAGTTATAAGGAAGGATAATAGGGTGGCGCTCGGAGTAGGACAAATCTTAAGATGCTGCCAAGAGGCCATCTTTATCGATGAATGGGTTCAGGGGCAGAATTTCGCTTTTTGCACCGATGGGGTTCCCTGACTTGATATTGGCTATCTCTTTGGGATAATGTGTGTTTTGAAAAATGTGGATTAGACGTTGAGTCGTAGACTTAATTTCGGCTGGCGAGATGCGGTCGGACTCGACTTTGAAGGATGCTTTCGTTTTTGGGTGGGTTCGTTGATAAAAGCGCATTATATAGGATAGGACCCTCACATCTCTCGACCAATCGGAAATCCGGTCGAGGACACTATCTTGTAATTTTATCTGCGTAGTTGCGTGAACATGGACCCTTTTTTCTTCGATGTTTGTGTGGTACTCCTCTTCTTGAATAGGCCATTATGTCTTGTCTTCTTGCAGCCAAGAAGGGCCCTGCCACCACAAAGAATTGTTGACTAATTCCTTCGCTGGTAGTCCTCTGCTTGCCAAGTCTGCGGGATTGGATGCAGACTCCACATGGTGCCACGATTGGTTTCCCGCTTTTTCGACTATTTTCGTCACTCGATGAGCGACAAAAGTTGACCATGAGCACGAAGGCTTCCTAATCCATGCTAAAACGATGGTGGAGTCCGTCCATAGGTGTGTGTTAACATTACCTAATTTCAGACTCTCGCGGACTGATTCCAAGGTTTCGGCCAATAAGACCGCTCCACATAACTCTAATCGGGGTAAAGAGATGGTTTTCACCGGGGCAACCCTGGTTTTTTGGTCCTTTCCCGAAGGAAATTAATCAAGATCAAGTTTTCCAGAAACACAAATTTTCGGAATAATTAAATATTATATCGGAGGAAAACATTAATCCAAATTAATACCAGCGCAAATACAACAAACATATAAACGTTTGAGCAAATATAAAGGCCACATACACACTTACAAGCACACAGCGAGTTAGCACAAACGAGTTGTGTCACATAATCAAATCACATAATACAGTCGGCAGCCACAGCATATTCAAACAGTCCCCGGTCACATCACATACCACTCATCACACTGAAGTCATATCATTACAAATTCATACAGTCCATAGTCTCTCATCACATCACACAACACCATTGCGTATCACTTTTCCTTATTTCATTTTTTTGGTTTACTGGGGGGTCACTCTGTATTGCGATTCGAAATTCAATGCGATTCGAAAGTGAAATGCGATGCGATAAGCAAATGGTACTCTCTATTGCTATAGCATTGCTAACAGTGCTGCGTTCTGCGGCCTTTGGTTATTTTCTTGCTTGGGATGGCATCACTGTTGTAAAACTAACCGCAAGTTGACAATTTTCATTGCATACTTCAAGTGAAGGCTCTTGTCCTATGCTTTTACCCATACCATTTCTTTTAATTTGGCGCCTAACTGTATGCTATGCTGCAAACACTTGTACTTGCAAAATATATTTGTACCTATATATATACCTTTTATGTGTATTGAAATATGTGTGCATGCGTGTGCATAGGCAAAATCACGTCCGTATAAACATAATTTTATTAGTTTAATTGAAGTTTTCTTACAAATTTTTGGTAATTATTTTGTAAATTTAAAAGTTAAACAAAATATTTTTCAAAAAAAAAAAATATTTTTTTTTATTAATTTTGCGAAATAAGCGACAAAATAAACATGTTTTTCGATAAGAAAGGTAAGTATACTAATAGCTCTACAATAATTTACAAGAATATGTTTAAAAATTTAATTTTATTCAAAATTGTTTAGCGGTGCGATAGCGGTTCGACTGCGTTTTGTTGTAGGAAGACAAATCCGAATGTACAAAGCAATTGACATTTCACTTTCGCGATACAGAGTGTACGCGATTCGAGAGGGAAAAAATGAATGCGAAAAGGGAAAAAACAAATCCGAAAATGTCAATTTCCGTTGCGATAGTTGAGTTACAGAGTGTCGCTAAGGCCAATGCGAAAAAATTTTCTTTCGCATCGCAATACAGAGTGACCCCCCTGACACTGAGTAAGGTAAGTGGTTATTTTTGGTGCACAGTTTTTTTTCTTGTACGCACACGTACAAAAATTGAATAGTGGTATATTTAGTTGCAAATCGAAGCAAGTGGGAGTTCCTTGTGTTTTAACCGCACACTTAGCACCTTTTGATTATCGGTTAAGTCCCCCACCAGTGGTAAGACTTATCCGACACAACTCAAGGTAGACAGTCAGTGAATTTTTGTCTCACTTCTTTATTTTTGTTTTTATCACTGCACTGCGCAACCAAACTCTGTTTTATACAGTTCATATTTCCTTGGTTGTCGAAGTTTGACACCAATCCATTCACTTCAACTTGGTTGATGCATTTGCAAACAAATATCACAATATTCACTTTTTAACACTATTCAACCAGAATTTACACATTAATACTACTGGTGTTGGGTGGCCAGGGCTCATTTATTACGATACACCACTTTTAATTGCAAAAATAAAGTTTCTTTGCACTCGCAATCAATTCAAATTAAAATATTTGCGAAATTCAATAAAAACAAACTGCGTTCTATTTTTTCTTGTGGTTAGAAATTCACCTCTGGTTTGGCTATTCGCACACACTTTATATTTTTCTTTTTTTTCACTATTACGAAGACACCAAATCCAATTCCAGATTTCCACTTGTGTCTAGTTCCAATTTTTTCTTGTCTTCCAGACAAAATCCCCTCTGAATCTTTTCAACCCGCTTCAGTCTTCTGTAAAAATTCATTCATTCATTCATTCATTCATTCATTTATTGGCGCTTAACCGCCTAAGCGATTTTGGCCGTCGCCTATCAAAGCACGCCAGTCATTCCTTTTTAGCGATAACTGACGCCAATTGGAAACCCCAAGGGAGTTCAAGTCATCCTCCACCTGTTGTTTCCATCTCAGTCGAGGCCTCCCCCTTCCTCTGCTGCCGAATTCGGGTGACGATTGGAAAACCTTCTGGGCTGGGGCTTCTTTGTCCATTCGCATGACGTGACCCAGCCAGCGGAGCCTTTGGGCTTTAATTCGCTGGACTATGGTCAGATCTGCGTAAAGCTCGTACAGCTCATCGTTAAATCTCCTTCGATACTCGCCGTCGGCATCACGGGAAGGACCATAAATCTTCCGGAGAACTTTTCTCTCAAATACTCCAAGGGCCATCTCATCTTCTCTTGACATTGTCCATGAATCTGAGCCATACATCAGGACAGGTATGATGAGAGACTTATAGAGCGTGATCTTTGTTCTTCGAGAGAGGACTTTACTTCTCAATTGCCTACTCAGTCCAAAGTAGCACTTGTTCGCAAGAGTGATTCTCCGTTGGATTTCTAGACTGATATTATTTTCGGTGTTAATGCTGGTTCCCAAATAGACGAAGTCCCTCACAGTTTCATATTTGTAACTATCAACAGTGACGTGGCTGCCAAGGCGCAGGTGCGCCGATTCTTTCTTTGATGACAGCAAATACTTCGTCTTGTCCTCGTTGACCGCAAGACCCACTTTTTTCGCTTCTTTATCCAGTCCAGAGAAGGCAGCGCTTACGGCGCGGTTGTTAAGGCCAATGATATCAATATCATCGGCATACGCCAGCAATTGCACGCTCTTGTAATAGATTGTACCATTGCGGTTTAGCTCTGCTGCTCGAATTATCTTCTCCAGCATCAGGTTGAAGAAATCGCACGAAAGGGAGTCGCCCTGTCTGAAGCCTCGTTTGGTTTCAAATGGCTCAGAGAGGTCCTTCCCGACTCTGACGGAGCTGTTAGTATTGCTCAACGTCATTTGGCAAAGCCGTATAAGCTTTGCAGGGAAGTCAAATTCAGACATGGCGGCATACAGGCAACTCCTTTTTGCGCTGTCAAAAGCGGCTTTGAAATCGACAAAGAGATGGTGTGTGTCGATTCTTTTATCATGGGTCTTCTCCAGGATTTGGCGTATCGTGAAAATCTGGTCGATGGTAGACTTACCAGGTCTAAAGCCACACTGATAAGGTCCAATCAGCTTGTCTACGATGGGCTTCAGTCTTTCACACAATACGCTAGAAAGAACCTTATATGCGATATTAAGAAGGCTGATTCCGCGGTAGTTGGTGCGGTTAGCGGGATCGCCTTTCTTGTGGATTGGGCAGAGCACACTTAAATTCCAATCTGGAGGCATGCACTCGTCTGACCATATTCTGCATAAGAGCTGATGCATGCTTTTTACCTGCTCTTCGCCTCCGTGTTTGAACAGCTCGGCGGGTAGTCCGTCTTTTCCAGGCGCTTTGTTGTTTTTGAGCCGGGATATAGCTATCCTCACTTCATCATAGTCAGGTGGTGGGACGACTTTTCCATCGTCAGGGATTGGGGTATCGGGTTCGACGTCTCCCTCGCAATTTAGCAGTGAGGAGAAGTGCTCCCTCCATAATTTAAGTACACTCTGTACGTCGGTTACCAGGTCGCCATTATTGTCCTTACAGGAACTTGCCCCGGTCTTAAAACCTTCCGTCATCCGCCGGATCTTTTCATAGAATTTTCGGGCATCATTCCTGTCAGCCAGCATCTCAAGCTCCTCACACTCACGCCTTTCGGCCTCACGTTTCTTTTTTCTGAAAAGGCGTCTCTCTTCCTTCTTTGCCTCACGATAGCGTTGCCATACACTGCGGGTTGCGCCCGTTCGCAACGTCTCCCTGTAGGCAGCGTCCTTTTTGTCCGAGGCAGTGCTGCATTCCTCATCGTACCAGTTGTTTTTGCGGGCTCGCTGGAACCCTATAGTGGCCTCAGCGGCGGTACGTAATGAGTGAGAGATATGCTTCCATTGCTCGGTTGCATCGTTAGGTCGAGGATTGCTCTCCGATAGCAGGTGTGAGAGTCGAGTGGAGAAATTGTCAGCTGTCTGTGTCGTGCGCAGCTTCTCGACGTCAAACTTTCCTTCCGTTACTGTGCGCACTTTCTTTGCTACACAGAGGCGTGTGCGTATCTTGGCTGCAACAAGATAATGGTCCGAGTCGATATTGGGACCACGAAGGGTACGCACGTCCAGAACGGTGGAGCTATGTCTGCCGTCGATCATGACATGATCAATCTGGTTTCTTGTTCTTTGATCAGGAGACAGCCATGTGGCTTGGTGTATTCGTTTATGCTGGAACCTGGTACTACTGATGACCATATTGCGAGCAGCGGCGAAATCAATCAACCTAGTGCCGTTGGGGGATGTTATATCATGGAGACTAAATTTTCCAACTGTTGGACCAAAGACTCCTTCCTTGCCCACCTTCGCATTAAAGTCGCCGAGCACGATTTTGATATCATGTTGGGGGCAGCGATCATAAGTCTGTTCAAGTTTATCGTAGAAGGAGTCCTTCTCTGCGTCGTCCGTCTCCTCAGTCGGCGCATAGGCGCAGATAAATGTTATGTTGAAAAATTTCGCTTTGATGCGGATCGCAGCGAGACGCTCGTCCACGGGGGTGAACGCTAGTACTTGGCGGCGAAGTCTCTTTCCCACCACGAATCCTACACCACGCGCTTTGCCGCGAGTCTGGCCACTGTAGTATACGTCACAAGGTCCGATGGTCGTCTTTCCTTGTCCATCGCATTTCCTGCAGGGCGGTGATGTCAGCCTTTGCGTTAACGAGGACATCAACCAGTCGGGCAGCGGTACCATCCCTTGAAAGGGTCCGGACATTCCAGGTACATGCCCTAATATCCTTCTCGTAGTCCTTATTTCGTTTTGCCGGGTCGTCAACATTAAAGGGGGTTCTCATCCGAGGCTTTTCTTTGCTTTTCATTGGAATAAAGTTTTTCCGTGGCGGGTCCCAAACCCAGCGCACAACCCGTCTCCGGGATTTTGATAAAAATATTCACACATTTATATAGCGAGCCGCTTGCTACAAGACAGACACCCGCTTGCAGCCGCACCATGTGGTGAACAGACGCTGCGAAAAAGACCTCGGTGAGCCCTTAAACCAAGTATGTCAGAGTGGCCCCACCGGGGCTCCCTCTCTTTCTGCCGCGAGCCTAGGTAGCTCACGTTGCCCAGAGTGCACGAACGAGGACGCAAGAGTCGGGATTGAGCAAGGTCACTCAGCAACCACACTCCATTACACTCCAACGATATTTAAATTAATTAAAATTATGGAGACTTATATTAGATTGTCGGACTCCATTATCGAATTCGAGCAGGAGTTTAACTCCATCCCAACCGATGATCATAATAAACATACACTAGCTATACATCAGGAAGAACTGAAAGAAAGAAAGACGAAGGCCGCCTACGATGCCCTTCAAAGTTCAGAGGATTTGTCTAAAGAGGAGTTTCAGTCCATAGTGAATAAAAGAAAGAGTAGTTTTGCAAGCTATTCAAGGTGTGGGGGAGCAATATCTGCGATGCTTGAAAAATTAACCACACCGGAACGAAAAAATGATGAAACCCCCAGCCGTGAACATAATATTCGTCTCCCACCTTGTGACACTGATGTGTTCAAAGGTGATTATATGTCTTGGCCTACCTTTAGGGACATGTTCACGGCCATATACATACTAAATACACGCCTTACCCCGGTTGAGAAGCTGTATCACCTCAACCAGAAAACGCAAGGGGAGGCGAAGGAAATTGTACGTCGGTGCCCTTGACAAACGAGGGCTTTACTACGGCGTGGAAAAATCTAAGTGATAGGTATGAAAACAAACGTATTCTGGTCAACACACAGCTAAAATCCCTTTTTAATTTAAAAGCTGTTGAATCCGAATGCGGGACAGCAATCAAACAACTCCAGAGAGACATAAATAATTGCATCTCAGCCCTCCAATGTCATCAAATTGACATATCCAATTGGGATGCAATTATTACATATCTCTGCTCCACTAAATTACCAGAATGCACTCTGGCTCTGTGGGAACAAACCATAGAGCGATTCCAAAGTGGGCAGATATGGATAAATTCTTGTCCAACCGTTTTCAAACCCTAGAAACCGTATCTGATATAAAGGGTAGCAAAACTACAAAAGCATCCAAGAGTCAACCGAACACTTCAACCAAACTTGGTGTTTACCAAGTGAGTGTTCCAAAACCCATGTGTAAAATGTGCAATAGTGCAGATCACAGATTACGAGACTGCTCGAAATTTAGGGATATGACTTCCGCAAACAGAGTATCGTATATCAAGGGCAATGGTTGGTGTCTGAACTGTCTGTCAGCTGGACACACCGTAACACGCTGCACTAGCCGATACAGATGCAGCATATGCCGCACAAAGCACCACACCCTACTCCACCTGGCAGCAGCTCAGCCAACACCAACAAACCAGACGTGGCGTCAAAACGCCCCAAATGATGGTCCTTCAACCTCCCAGCAAGCACGAGCACATCAGGAGTCTGGAAATACATATGACAGAATGAATAACGTTTCGTCACATCACGCTAATACCACTAAAGGCATATTGTTAGGGACCGCACTTGTCAACCTTCACTTTAATGGAGTAACGTTCTTGGCCAGAGCACTAATTGATTGTGGATCTGAATGTTCCTTTATCACTGAAAGACTGAAGAGAAGACTAAACCTACCATCTAAGCGTCTGCATGTCCAAGTTTCCGGGATCAGCAATACCCTGTCGGCCCAGGTAAAAGAATCCTGTCTCATTAAATTAGGGTCCCTTATCGATCCTTTAGTCAGCATTGACACAGTAGCCCTAGTCCTGCCGCAATTAACAGGGGATCTTCCAACTTGTCAAGTCAACGCAATGACTCGACAAGAGTTTCCGGATCTGATCTTAGCAGACAAAAGGTTTTTCATAAATGAACCAGTCGACCTCATCCTCGGAGGCGACATTTATCCCCAGATCATACTAGGTGGTATCCGGAAGAACGTCCTTAATACGCTTCTCGCCCAAGAAACTGTCTTTGGTTGGATTTTAACCGGTCGAGCCGAAACATTAGGGCCAACCAATACTCGGGTATCATTTTACAGCGAAATAAGTCTCGATAAGCAATTAACAGCGTTCTGGGAGTTAGAAGATGTACCGAAGAAAAGGGCACTTAATGAAGACAATGCTTACTGCGAGGCACTGTACAAAACAACCACAGAAAAGAACTCTGATGGAAAATATACAGTCGCCCTACCCTTTAAACAAGATTTCCCCGATAACATCTACTTAGGGCCTTCCCTGAAAAACGTTTGCTCTCAATTCTATCGGAATGAGACGCGTTTATCCAAAACACCAATCCTACAGACAGAATACAATAGGGTATTGGAAGAGTATGAGACACTTGGACATATGAAAAGGACACCTACAATCATATCGCCCAACTCCTCCGACTGCTATTTCCTACCACATCACGCGGTGATTAAAGAGGAAAGCACAACCACCAAAGTTCGCGTGGTATTCAACGCGTCATGTCCCACCACCAATGGCATAAGCCTAAATAGCACATACAGGCCCAGTGCTTCAGGCCGATTTAACCATCCTACTACTTCGCTGGCGATTCTTTAGGTATGTCTTTAACAGCGACATCGAAAAGATGTATCGCCAAATATGGGTAAAACCCAATCAAACCCAATACCAGAGAATAGTTTATCATGCCAACCCCAGCGATCCTATCAAAGTATATGAACTAAAGACTGTAACCTCTTATCTGGCAATAAGGACCCTGTACCAACTAGCCGACGACGTGGAGTCATCACTTCCAATAGCCGCAAATATCCTGCGGACAAGTATGTACGTAGATGACGTGCTGGCAGGGGGTCATAGCATCGAATCAGCGATCAAAGCACGGGACGAAATCACACAAGCGTTACAGGCCGCAGGTTTTTCCCTACGAAAATGGACATCCAACAGCCAGAGAATACTGGAAGGAATCCCAAAACCTCATCTGCTCAACGCAGACTTCTTGGAATTCGAAGACGCGAGTACAGTAAAGACACTAGGCATCCGATGGAACGCGCATGCGGATTATTTCAACTTCATCGCAAAACCAATTGAAAACCACGATAAAATTACAAAAAGGGCAATACTCTCCGCAATCGCCAAACTCTTTGATCCATTAGGGTGGCTCGCTCCGGTCATCATAGTAGCCAAAATCCTTATGCAAGGCATTTGGCTGGAAGGGACGGAGTGGGATGAGCCGGTATCTACAGGGACCCTTGAAAAATGGCACAAATTCATGCACGACTACCCCGCAATTAATGATATCCGGATCCCCAGGTGGATATATTTTACACCAACCAACGACGTCGAAATACACGGTTTCTGCGACGCTTCAGAAAAAGCATACGCAGCAACAGTCTTCCTAAGAGCAAAGATAAAAGATGAAGTCTACACAAACCTATTAGTGGCCTAAACAGTCACCAAAAGAGCTCCGAGATGATCATAAAATATGATGAAAAACTTATGTTCAACTTTATTTGAATCTCAGAAATTAATAATCTAAATGATTCAAAAATGATTTCGAAAATTAATTTTGACATCAAAAAGAAGCATATTGGATTATTCCTTGTAAATTGTATGAAATTCAAATAAAGGAAAATTCGAAATTCAATCTTAAAAATGTTATTTGGGTTATCTCAAAAACGCATATGCTTAGCAAGGGCGTTCGTATAAGAACTGTAGTAAACTCGTAAATATACGAGATTCGTAAACTTAAGACAAAACACGAATACCCTTAATATCATACTAAAAAAAAATAAAAATTTTGAATTAAAAATCGTGCGCTTTTTAAGATAAATTTGAAAAAAAATTTACTTTATTATTAAAAATCGTTTGATTTATATCAGATTGTTAAATAAAAGTTTACAATTAAAAAAAACGTACCATTGAGTATTTTAAATAGAATTCATATCATAAAATGCGACGCTTTGAAAATCACATCATCAAACTCACACATCGCGTGATGTTCAGTTGGCATGCTATAAGCAATGTTGACGCTATTGCCATTTCAATTAGGAAATAACGTCAATAAACATATTGACAAAGAGAAGTTAAGTCTACTGACCTTATTTCCATTTCGAAAATGGAAATAGTGACACTATTTCCATTTGGGGTGCGAAATATCGTCAATTGACACTATTTCCATTGCCCTTGTTACCTGTCACCGTCCCTACAAGGATGGCAGTTAATTGCAGTAGCTCCCCGGACTTAACTATTGTTATTCCGGGCTTAATAAACAGCATTAACTGGCATCCGATGGTGGCCTTGCCATCCGACCACCTGCCCATCATCCTGTCCGTCGACCGTGCCTCGGACTTCATTACCTCGGAGAAATGAACATACGTGATTTTCAAAAGGGCTAACTGGGTCGGCTTTTTGGAATTCGGGGAGAGCTCTTTTGGTGATCTTCCCATTCCTTCCGACGTACACGTTGGTGAGCGAAATATTCGTGAGGTCATAAAAAAGGCTACAGCCCGTTTTATACCAGCTGGTAGAATAAAAAATATAAACTTCCCAGCTGAGGCCGCAGTATTGGCCAACGAACGTGACCTCATATGCAACATCGATCCCTAAGACCCACAGATCGGTGATCTCAACGTGGAAAACAGACGGCTTGTCAACGAACACAAACAAGCCAAATGGGAGGAGCACCTTAGGTCTTGTAACCTCTCTACCGGTGTTGGGAAATTATGGTCCACAGTCAAGTCCTTGTCAAATCCTACGGGTCCGCCAAAGAATGCCAACATCACCTTTGCTGACAAGACATTCAATGACCCTAAGAAATGTGTACAGGCTTTCTGTAGACAGTATGGCCCCCATCGTGCACAGGACAGGACAAGACGTGGAATCTTCAGGCGTGCGCATAAACACAAAAACTATGCCCCCGTTTCTATCACCGCTACAGAGGTTCAAAAAGCCATCCGGAAGCCCAAAAATTCCAAAGCCATCGGTCGTGATGGCATAACTATGGTGCACCTTAAACACATCGGCGCAGTAGGAGTTAAGTACCGTCTTCAATCTGTCCTTAACCACAGCTGTCATACCCGATAAATGGAAGCAGGCAACTGTGATCCCACTACTAAAGCCTGGCAAGCCAGCCAACGTTGGGAAGTCATATCGTCCGATATCACTACTCTCGCCAGGAACAAAAAATCTAAAGCCAGGAAGATCAAACAAGGGGTACCACAGGGTGGCGTCCTTTCCCCGTTATTGTTTAACTTCTATATTTCGAAGCTTTCTCCTTCACCAGAAGAAGTTACGATTGTTTCTTACGCAGATGATTGCACGATATTGGCAACAGGTACATCCGTTGATGAGCTGTGCTCTAAAATAAATGGTTATCTCCTCTCTCTTGTCGAGTTCTTCACCGCTAGGAGCTTGAAATTGTCGCCGACAAAGTCCTCGGCGACTTTATTCACGACGTAGACGGCGCAGGTTTTTGCACCGATGGGTTTCCCTGACTTGATATTGGCTATCTCTTTGGGATAATGTGTGTTTTGAAAAATGTGGATTAGACGTTGAGTCGTAGACTTAATTTCGGCGGGCGAGATGCGGTCGGACTCGACTTTGAAGGATGCTTTCGTTTTTGGGTGGGTTCGTTGATAAAAGCGCATTATATAGGATAGGACCCTCACATCTCTCGACCAAACGGAAAACCGGTCGAGGACACTATCTTGTAATTTTATCTGCGTAGTTGCGTGAACATGGACCCTTTTTTCTTCGATGTTTGTGTGGTACTCCTCTTCTTGAATAGGCCATTCTGTCTTGTCTTCTTGCAGCCAAGAAGGGCCCTGCCACCACAAAGAATTGTTGACTAATTCCTTCGCTGATAGTCCTCTGCTTGTCAAGTCTGCGGGATTGGATGCAGACTCCACATGGTGCCACGATTGGTTTCCCGCTTTTTCGACTATTTTCGTCACTCGATGAGCGACAAAAGTTGACCATGAGCACGAAGGCTTCCTAATCCATGCTAAAACGATGGTGGAGTCCGTCCATAGGTGTGTGTTAACATTACCTAATTTCAGCATCGCGGACTGATTCCAAGGTTTCGGCCAATAAGACCGCTCCACATAACTCTAATCGGGGTAAAGAGATGGTTTTCACCGGGGCAACCCTTGTTTTTTGGTCCTTTCCCGAAGGAAATTAATCAAGATCAAGTTTTCCAGAAACACAAATTTTCGGAATAATTAAATATTATATCGGAGGAAAACATTAATCCAAATGAATACCAGCGCAAATACAACAAACATATAAACGTTTGAGCAAATATAAAGGCCACATACACACTTACAAGCACACAGCGAGTTAGCACAAACGAGTTGTGTCACATAATCAAATCACATAATACAGTCGGCAGCCACAGCATATTCAAACAGTCCCCGGTCACATCACATACCACTCATCACACTGAAGTCATATCATTACAAATTCATACAGTCCATAGTCTCTCATCACATCACACAACACCATTGCGTATCACTTTTCCTTATTTCATTTTTTTGGTTTACTGGGGGGTCACTCTGTATTGCGATTCGAAATTCAATGCGATTCGAAAGTGAAATGCGATGCGATAAGCAAATGGTACTCTCTATTGCTATAGCATTGCTAACAGTGCTGCGTTCTGCGGCCTTTGGTTATTTTCTTGCTTGGGATGGCATCACTGTTGTAAAACTAACCGCAAGTTGACAATTTTCATTGCATACTTCAAGTGAAGGCTCTTGTCCTATGCTTTTACCCATACCATTTCTTTTAATTTGGCGCCTAACTGTATACTATGCTGCAAACACTTGTACTTGCAAAATATATTTGTACCTATATATACCTTTTATGTGTATTGAAATATGTGTGCATGCGTGTGCATAGGCAAAATCACGTCCGTATAAACATAATTTTATTAGTTTAATTGAAGTTTTCTTACAAATTTTTGGTAATTATTTTGTAAATTTAAAAGTTAAACAAAATATTTTTCAAAAAAAAAAAATATTTTTTTTTATTAATTTTGCGAAATAAGCGACAAAATAAACATGTTTTTCGATAAGAAAGGTAAGTATACTAATAGCTCTACAATAATTTACAAGAATATGTTTAAAAATTTAATTTTATTCAAAATTGTTTAGCGGTGCGATAGCGGTTCGACTGCGTTTTGTTGTAGGAAGACAAATCCGAATGTACAAAGCAATTGACATTTCACTTTCGCGATACAGAGTGTACGCGATTCGAGAGGGAAAAAATGAATGCGAAAAGGGAAAAAACAAATCCGAAAATGTCAATTTCCGTTGCGATAGTTGAGTTACAGAGTGTCGCTAAGGCCAATGCGAAAAAATTTTCTTTCGCATCGCAATACAGAGTGACCCCCCTGACACTGAGTAAGGTAAGTGGTTATTTTTGGTGCACAGTTTTTTTTCTTGTACGCACACGTACAAAAATTGAATAGTGGTATATTTAGTTGCAAATCGAAGCAAGTGGGAGTTCCTTGTGTTTTAACCGCACACTTAGCACCTTTTGATTATCGGTTAAGTCCCCCACCAGTGGTAAGACTTATCCGACACAACTCAAGGTAGACAGTCAGTGAATTTTTGTCTCACTTCTTTATTTTTGTTTTTATCACTGCACTGCGCAACCAAACTCTGTTTTATACAGTTCATATTTCCTTGGTTGTCGAAGTTTGACACCAATCCATTCACTTCAACTTGGTTGATGCATTGCAAACAAATATCACAATATTCACTTTTTAACACTATTCAACCAGAATTTACACATTAATACTACTGGTGTTGGGTGGCCAGGGCTCATTTATTACGATACACCACTTTTAATTGCAAAAATAAAGTTTCTTTGCACTCGCAATCAATTCAAATTAAAATATTTGCGAAATTCAATAAAAACAAACTGCGTTCTATTTTTTCTTGTGGTTAGAAATTCACCTCTGGTTTGGCTATTCGCACACACTTTATATTTTTCTTTTTTTTCACTATTACGAAGACACCAAATCCAATTCCAGATTTCCACTTGTGTCTAGTTCCAATTTTTTCTTGTCTTCCAGACAAAATCCCCTCTGAATCTTTTCAACCCGCTTCAGTCTTCTGTAAAAATTCACGATATTTAAATTAATTAAAATTATGGAGACTTATATTAGATTGTCGGACTCCATTATCGAATTCGAGCAGGAGTTTAACTCCATCCCAACCGATGATCATAATAAACATACACTAGCTATACATCAGGAAGAACTGAAAGAAAGAAAGACGAAGGCCGCCTACGATGCCCTTCAAAGTTCAGAGGATTTGTCTAAAGAGGAGTTTCAGTCCATAGTGAATAAAAGAAAGAGTAGTTTTGCAAGCTAATCAAGGTGTGGGGGAGCAATATCTGCGATGCTTGAAAAATTAGCCACACCGGAACGAAAAAATGATGAAACCCCCAGCCGTGAACATAATATACGTCTCCCACCTTGTGACATTGATGTGTTCAAAGGTGATTATATGTCTTGGCCTACCTTTAGGGACATGTTCACGGCCATATACATACTAAATACACGCCTTACCCCGGTTGAGAAGCTGTATCACCTCAACCAGAAAACGCAAGGGGAGGCGAAGGAAATTGTACGTCGGTGCCCTTGACAAACGAGGGCTTTACTACGGCGTGGAAAAATCTAAGTGATAGGTATGAAAACAAACGTATTCTGGTCAACACACAGCTAAAATCCCTTTTTAATTTAAAAGCTGTTGAATCCGAATGCGGGACAGCAATCAAACAACTCCAGAGAGACATAAATAATTGCATCTCAGCCCTCCAATGTCATCAAATTGACATATCCAATTGGGATGCAATTATTACATATCTCTGCTCCACTAAATTACCAGAATGCACTCTGGCTCTGTGGGTACAAACCATAGAGCGATTCCAAAGTGGGCAGATATGGATAAATTCTTGTCCAACCGTTTTCAAACCCTAGAAACCGTATCTGATATAAAGGGTAGCAAAACTACAAAAGCATCCAAGAGTCAACCGAACACTTTAACCAAACTTGGTGTTTACCAAGTGAGTGTTCCAAAACCCATGTGTAAAATGTGCAATAGTGCAGATCACAGATTACGAGACTGCTCGAAATTTAGGGATATGACTTCCGCAAACAGAGTATCGTATATCAAGGGCAATGGTTGGTGTCTGAACTGTCTGTCAGCTGGACACACCGTAACACGCTGCACTAGCCGATACAGATGCAGCATATGCCGCACAAAGCACCACACCCTACTCCACCTGGCAGCAGCTCAGCCAACACCAACAAACCAGACGTGGCGTCAAAACGCCCCAAATGATGGTCCCTCAACCTCCCAGCAAGCACGAGCACATCAGGAGTCTGGAAATACAAATGACAGAATGAATAACGTTTCGTCACATCACGCTAATACCACTAAAGGCATATTGTTAGGGACCGCACTTGTCAACCTTCACTTTAATGGAGTAACGTTCTCGGCCAGAGCACTAATTGATTCTGGATCTGAATGTTCCTTTATCACTGAAAGACTGAAGAGAAGACTAAACCTACCATCTAAGCGTCTGCATGTCCAAGTTTCCGGGATCAGGAATACCCTGTCGGCCCAGGTAAAAGAATCCTGTCTCATTAAATTAGGGTCCCTTATCGATCCTTTAGTCAGCATTGACACAGTAGCCCCAGTCCTGCCGCAATTAACAGGGGATCTTCCAACTTGTCAAGTCAACGCAATGACTCGACAAGAGTTTCCGGATCTGATCTTAGCAGACAAAAGGTTTTTCATAAATGAACCAGTCGACCTCATCCTCGGAGGCGACATTTATCCCCAGATCATACTAGGTGGTATCCGGAAGAACGTCCTTAATACGCTTCTCGCCCAAGAAACTGTCTTTGGTTGGATTTTAACCGGTCGAGCCGAAACATTAGGGCCAACCAATACTCGGGTATCATTTTACAGCGAAATAAGTCTCGATAAGCAATTAACAGCGTTCTGGGAGTTAGAAGATGTACCGAAGAAAAGGGCACTTAATGAAGACAATGCTTACTGCGAGGCACTGTACAAAACAACCACAGAAAAGAACTCTGATGGAAAATATACAGTCGCCCTACCCTTTAAACAAGATTTCCCCGATAACATCTACTTAGGGCCTTCCCTGAAAAACGTTTGCTCTCAATTCTATCGGAATGAGACGCGCTTATCCAAAACACCAATCCTACAGACAGAATACAATAGGGTATTGGAAGAGTAAGAGACACTTGGACATATGAAAAGGACACCTACAATCATATCGCCCAACTGCTCCGACTGCTATTTCCTACCACATCACGCGGTGATTAAAGAGGAAAGCAAAACCACCAAAGTTCGCGTGGTATTCAACGCGTCATGTCCCACCACCAATGGCATAAGCCTAAATAGCACATACAGACCCAGTGCTTCAGGCCGATTTAACCATCCTACTACTTCGCTGGCGATTCTTTAGGTATGTCTTTAACAGCGACATCGAAAAGATGTATCGCCAAATATGGGTAAAACCCAATCAAACCCAATACCAGAGAATAGTTTATCGTGCCAACCCCAGCAATCCTATTAAAGTATATGAACTAAAGACTGTAACCTCTTATCTGGCAATAAGGACCCTGTACCAACTAGCCGACGACGTGGAGTCATCACTTCCAATAGCCGCAAATATCCTGCGGACAAGTATGTACGTAGATGACGTGCTGGCAGGGGGCCATAGCATCGAAGCAGCGATCAAAGCACGGGACGAAATCACACAAGCGTTACAGGCCGCAGGTTTTTCCCTACGAAAATGGACATCCAACAGCCAGAGAATACTGGAAGGAATCCCAAAACCTCATCTGCTCAACGCAGACTTCTTGGAATTCGAAGACGCGAGTACAGTCAAGACCCTAGGCATCCGGTGGAACGCGCATGCGGATTATTTCTACTTCATCGCAAAACCAATTGAAAACCACGATAAAATTACAAAAAGGGCAATACTCTCCGCAATCGCCAAACTCTTTGATCCATTAGGGTGGCTCGCTCCGGTCATCATAGTAGCCAAAATCCTTATGCAAGGCATTTGGCTGGAAGGGACGGAGTGGGATGAGCCGGTATCTACAGGGACCCTTGAAAAATGGCACAAATTCATGCACGACTACCCCGCAATTAATGATATCCGGATCCCCAGTGGATATATTTTACACCAACCAACGACGTCGAAATACACGGTTTCTGCGACGCTTCAGAAAAAGCGTACGCAGCAACAGTCTTCCTAGGAGCAAAGATAAAAGATGAAGTCTACACAAACCTATTAGTGGCCTAAACAGTCACCAAAAGAGCTCCGAGATGATCATAAAATATGATGAAAAACTTATGTTCAACTTTATTTGAATCTCAGAAATTAATAAACTAAATGATTCAAAAATGATTTCGAAAATTAATTTTGACATCAAAAAGAAGCATATTGGATTATTCCTTGTAAATTGTATAAAATTCAAATAAAGGAAAATTCGAAATTCAATCTTAAAAATGTTATTTGGGTTATCTCAAAAACGCAAATGCTTAGCAAGGGCGTTCGTATAAGAACTGTAGTAAACTCGTAAATATACGAGATTCGTAAACTTAAGACAAAACACGAATACCTTTAATATCATACTAAAAAAAATAAAAATTTTGAATTAAAAATCGTGCGCTTTTTAAGATAAATTTGAAAAAAAATTCACTTTATTATTAAAAATCGTTTGATTTATATCAGATTATTAAATAAAAGTTTACAATTAAAAAAAACGTACCATTGAGTATTTTAAATAGAATTCATATCATAAAATGCGACGCTTTGAAAATCACATCATCAAACTCACACATCGCGTGATGTTCAGTTGGCATGCTATAAGCAATGTTGACGCCATTTCCATTAAAATTAGGAAATAACGTCAATAAACATATTGACAAAGAGAAGTTAAGTCTACTGACCTTATTTCCATTTCGAAAATGGAAATAGTGACACTATTTCCATTTGGGGTGCGAAATATCGTCAATTGACACTATTTCCATTGTCCTTGTTACCTGTCACCGTCCCTACAAGGATGGCAGTTAATTGCAGTAGCTCCCCGGACTTAACTATTGTTATTCCGGGCTTAATAAACAGCATTAACTGGCATCCGATGGTGGCCTTGCCATCCGACCACCTGCCCATCATCCTGTCCGTCGACCGTGCCTCGGACTTCATTACCTTGGAGAAATGAACATACGTGATTTTCAAAAGGGCTAACTGGGTCGGCTTTTTGGAATTCGCGGAGAGCTCTTTTGGTGATCTTCCCATTCCTTCCGACGTACACGTTGGTGAGCGAAATATTCGTGAGGTCATAAAAAAGGCTACAGCCCGTTTTATACCAGCTGGTAGAATAAAAAATATAAACTTCCCAGCTGAGGCCGCAGTATTGGCCAACGAACGTGACCTCATATGCAACATCGATCCCTCAGACCCACAGATCGGTGATCTCAACGTGGAAAACAGACGGCTTGTCAACGAACACAAACAAGCCAAATGGGAGGAGCACCTTAGGTCTTGTAACCTCTCTACCGGTGTTGGGAAATTATGGTCCACAGTCAAGTCCTTGTCAAATCCTACGGGTCCGCCAAATAATGCCGACATCACCTTTGGTGACAAGACATTCAATGACCCTAAGAAATGTGTACAGGCTTTCTGTAGACAGTATGGCCCCCATCGTGCACAGGACAGGACAAGACGTGGAATCTTCAGGCGTGCGCATAAACACAAAAACTATGCCCCCGTTTCTATCACCGCTACAGAGGTTCAAAAGGCCATCCGGAAGGCCAAAATTTCCAAAGCCATCGGTCGTGATGGCATAACTATGGTGCACCTTAAACACATCGGCGGAGTTAAGTACCTCACTGCCGTCTTCAATCTGTCCTTAACCACAGCTGCCATACCCGATAAATGGAAGCAGGCAACTGTGATCCCACTACTAAAGCCTGGCAAGCCAGCCAACGTTGGGGAGTCATATCGTCCGATATCACTACTCTCGCCAGGAACAAAAAATCTAAAGCCAGGAAGATCAAACAAGGGGTACCACAGGGTGGCGTCCTTTCCCCGTTATTGTTTAACTTCTATATTTCGAAGCTTTCTCCTTCACCAGAAGAAGTTACGATTGTTTCTTACGCAGATGATTGCACGATATTGGCAACAGGTACATCCGTTGATGAGCTGTGCTCTAAAATAAATGGTTATCTCCTCTCTCTTGTCGAGTTCTTCACCGCTAGGAGCTTGACATTGTCGCCGACAAAGTCCTCGGCGACTTTATTCACGACGTAGACGGCGCAGGTTGGTATGGAATTAGAAATTTATGTAGGTGATGAAAAACTACCTACTGTCGCTCATCCAAAAATCTTAGGAGTGACTTTCGACACCATGCACACTTTCTCTGCCCTGCCCATTCACCTGCAATTGTCTCAAAATTACAGAGCCGCAACAAAATCCTCAAGTCACTAGCCGTACTTGGGGTAAAGATAAAGAAACGGTGTTGGTAACGTACAAGGCAATTGGTCGGCCGATCCTGAACTATGCGTTGCCGATATGGTCGCCGGAGCTTGCAGACGTTCATTGGAGTCAGCTTCAGGCCTGTCAAAACACCGCGCTCAGAACCGCTACGGGGTGCATCCTTATGTCTCCAATAACTCATATACACAATGAGGCGGAAATGCTTCCAGTTAGGGAGCATAATGAAATGCTAAACAAGCAGTACCTACTGAATTGTTGTAAACCACAGCACCCCAATAGGCAACTGTTTGAGCTCACTCCGCCTTCTATGACCGTAAGGACGCATCTACGTAAACATTTTGATGAGATCCGGCACTATATAACAACGCCGTTTGATCTAGAGGTGCACAAGCAGGCCTTGGAGCATATCCATAAAAAGTCAGTTGGCCATCAGGCGGCGCTCTGTCCGCTAAACGCTGTCTTGCACTGCTCAACACCACGCATTTCTGAAGAGGAGCGTGATCTTCCTCGAGAGACAATGGTCACTCTGGCTCAATTACGCTCTGGATATTGTAGCAGATTAAACTCCTACATATCCAGACTGAACCCTGATGTGCCGAATGTATGTCCGGCATGCGGCTCGTCCCCCCATAATACCAACCACTTATTCACTTGCTCTACGGAGCCCACTCTTCTAAGACCCATCTCCCTTTGGTTCAACCCTATTGAAACTGCTAGTTTCCTTGGACTCCCGTTCGAATATATTGATGACAATTTAGGCTAAGGAAAAATACGCGTTGGGCATAAGAACAAAACCTCAGCTGTTGCGGTTATTCAGTTCACATCAGGATTATGATGTCTTCGTTATTGTGGAGACATGGTGGAATGAAAACTTTCATAGCGCGGAATACTTCGACCCCATGATATTTAGCGTCTTTCGCAAAGATAGGAATGCAGACCTCACTGGATGTGCTAGAGGTGGGGGAGTTCTCATCGCAGTGCATTGCAAGCATCAAGCTTCTGAGGTTTCACTTGATAATAATAATGCGCTGCTTGATCAACTTTGTGTCCATGTTCGAGGTTCCTCAGACTCAATTTTTCTTTGTACTTTGTATTGTGATGTTAGGAAAACAAACTATTTAACTATTTAATATGGTGAGGCACCGTTGAGTGCCGAATACCAATTCTTCTCTTTATTGATGAAATGCAGCTTATTTATAGTCTAAAAGTCTTATGTACTCGCTATTTACTATCATACGTATTTACTTCTAATTCTTACAGGCTAAACATAATGCTATGCACATATGTACACATATTCATATGTGCATAGGTCCGAGTACATATCAGTGCAGTCACCGACGTACACACAACCATATCTGTATGTGGAGCTGTCAAAAATGCAGTAGCTCATATCCACAAATATGTGGCTAGCGTATGCAAACTGATATCACTCCAAAGCTTGTGCTGCTCTTGTTCTTAGCGTGAGAAACTGAACGTAATTAGAAATACGTTGGCGCTGCAGAATGTTTACATTCCATACATTAAAAGTTGGCATGTGACGTGCTGTTGTTAGTGACATGCTCTGATATACTACAGTATATTCCGCCAAATAGTAGCCAGAATCTATACACAGCGCATGTTGAAAACATAGTTTCATTGGCTCTAAATAAAATAGATGGTTATCATCTCTGCGTGCTGAGCGACTTCAATCTGTCTAATTTAAAGTGGTCTCGGAATACTTCCAATTTCTCAGTAATAGCCTGTGATGTTACTAGCCCGAATGAAATAAATGTAATAGATAGCTTTTTAAGCATCGATTTAAGGCAAATTAACTGTTACCCAAATCAACTTGGTCGCACTTTCGATTTAGTATTCTTAAGTGATAATCTTAATTTCGCACTGCGTAATTGCGACTCACCTATCGCAAAGTCTGATGTGCATCACGTTCCGTTAGATATAACTCTTGAATTTTATAAATTTGCCAAAGTTAGTAATGATACAGCTAATTTGTCTTTTAATTTTAAGCGTTGCGATTTTTTAGACTTGAACAATCTATTTCTTGAAATAAATTGCGATAACTTGTTTCACAACTTAGATACTACCATGTCTTTCGAGTTATTTAGAACTACGGTGAACATTTGTAAAAGGTCTATTCCTTTGGTTTCTAAAAAAAAAGTATAAAGTTCCCTGGCATAACGCAGCCTTGATGAGAATTCGAAATTTGAAAAATAATTATTTTCGTAAGTTTAAAAATAGTAATAATATGGTGTTCTTCGAAAAGTATAAAGAGTGTGAAAGGAAGTTCAAGAGTTTAGATAAGTTCCTCCACAGAAACTACATTCTAAGTTTTGAGGAGAACCTAAAAAGTAATCCAAAATCGTTTTGGAATTTTGTTTTTTTGCTCATCCTTTCTTATTAATGTTTAATATTTCCCTTTCCTTTGGCATTTTTATTGAAGCGTGGAAATTGGCTTTCATTACACCTATTTTCAAGAGTGGCAATAAAAATGATATCAGCAATTACAGACCTATTTCAAAACTCTCCGCCACGTCAAAGCTTTTTGAATGCATCATTCAAGAAAAACTATATTTTTTTCGTAAAGAATATTGTATGCCAAGAGCAACATGGATTTATTCCCGGACGCTCAACTGTGACTAACTTAGCTATTTTTTCTGATGACTGCATCGCAGCTTTCCAGTCTGGATGTCAGGTTGACGCAGTTTATACGGATTTTTCTAAAGCATTTGACCGGGTTTCCCATGTCGCTTTGATTAAGAAGCTTTCTTGTATGGGTTTCCACTCAGTTTTTCGAAGTTGGATTGAATCCTACCTACAAAATCTCCGTTGTAGGGATGTTGTGGACAGTTTTAGGTCTTCTCCTTTCGTTGCCTGCTCTGGGGTACCACACGGAAGCATCTTAGGTCCTCTTTTCTTCATTCTTTTCATTAATGCCATTTGTTCTTGTTTCTCTGCAGTAAGGTTTCTTCTATATGCGGATGATCTAAAACTTTACTGTCCTAGTAACAGTCAGCATGACTCTGAATTGATGCAGCTAGATTTGGATAAATTAAGTTCATGGTGTTATTATAATGGGTTGACCCTAAACTTAAAAAAGTGTTTTCATATTACTTTTTCAAAACGCCTTAATGTCATTGTTAGCTCATATCACTTATCTAACTCGCGCCTGTCACGGGTAAGTGAAATGAAAGATCGGTGACAGCTAACAAGGTCAATGGAAATAGTGTCAATTGACATTATTTCGCACCCCAAACGGAAATAGTGTCAATTGACACTATTTCCATTTTTGAAATGGAAATAAGGTCAGTTGACTTAACTTCTCTTTGTCAATATGTTTATTGACGTTATTTCCTAATTGAAATGGAAATAGCGTCACCATTACTTACTACTTGATGATGTTATTTTCAATATTACAAAAAGCGTCGCATTTTATAATAAGATTTCAATTTAAAATACTCAATGGTACGATTTTTTTAATTGTAAATTTTTTTTTAATAATCTGATTTAAATCAATCGATATTTAATTATAAATAAACTTTTATATACACCGACGGCTCGAAGTTAGACGGCAGAATCGGAGGAGGGGTTTACTCAAGGGATTTGGACCTAGAACTCTCCTTTAGACTACCTGATCACTGCAGCGTCTTCCAGGCTGAAGTTTCAGCAATCATGGACGCCGTGACTTGGATAGGTGAACGCACCATCGGACAGGATATCTGTATTTTCAGCGACAGCCAAGCGGCCATCAAATCCCTTGGCTCTTACTCGTTCAACTCTGAACTGACGCTCAGCTGTCGTCGATCTCTTCAAGAGATGGCCCAACAGAACCGCGTGAACCTCACATGGGTCCCGGGACATTGGGGGAAACTGTAGGGCAGACGAACTTGCCAGGCAGATAAAGAGCGCATAGGTATGCCGTTTGCCACGTGCAAGCTAATGCTGAAGGAGCATACACTCCGCGAAGCCAACGAAAGATGGCTACAAGCCCCAGGGTGCCGGATATCCAAGCAAACCTGGCCAAAATGCGATCTTAAAAGATCTAGACACATATACGCCCTAAAAAGGAAGGAAATCTCCATATTATTAGGTGTTTTAACCGGGCACTGCCTTATTGGTAGGCACGCAGCAAGGCTAGGCGTTCCCTACCGATGATGCTGCAGGAGTTGCAAAGATGATGAGGAAGAGGAAACGGTGGAGCACCTCATCTGCAACTGCCCGACCTTAAGCGGAGCGAGAAGGCGCTCTCCGGGAGTTCCCTTCCTGGTTAGCTTAAGCCAGGTCGCGGAGCTAGACATAAAGGACTTGATGGCCTTCATCAAGTTATCAAAATGGTTCGAGGAAGGGTAGCGGTGTCGGCTAAAAGGGTAGCGGTGTCAAAGAAAAAATTCAATTTATAATTAGGTAGGTAGGTAGAAGTGGCTGCCGCAAAGGCACACCTAGGCCAGTAATAAAAGGCCCGTTGTGATACCACCAAACACTAGGAAAGTCAGTCCCGGGTTTTCGGCTATATGGAGAGTCCCGACAGCACTGGGATTTTCCATATGGCCGGGCCCCGGGACTGACTTTCCTAGTGTTTGGTGGTATCACAACGGGCCTTTTATTACTGGCCTAGGTGTGCCTTTGCGGCAGCCACTTCTACCTACCTACCTAATTATAAATTGAATTTTTTCTTTGAAATTTACCTTACAAAGCGCGACAGGCAAATATTTGAAATTAAAAAACCGCACGATTTTTAATTCAAAGTTTTTATTTTTTTAGTATGATATTATTTTAAAATATTTAATGGCTTGACTTTGAAATTTATTTTAAAAAGCGACGCAGGCAAAAATTTGGAATAAAAAGTCGCGCGATGACTTATATCTATGCGGTTTTTTTTTTTAATTTGTAAGCCATACATTGAATATTTTGAAATCATATCGCACTCCGAAAAAAGGGCTGTTAAAAATTTAAAATGCCATTGGCGATTTTTTGGTATGATATGAGGAGCATGAATTAAAAGTGACTTTATTTCCTACTCAAATGGAAATAGTGTCAATAACTCTTACATAATGCCTATTCAAAGTAATATATACTGATTAGCTTAGTTTATCCGTTATGATGACCGTTTGTTAGTGAGTAAAGTGAGTAGGAAATAAACAGTTGCATATAACCATTGATCAGTTTATAATTGAGTTTAGTCAAAAGGGAATCAAAAAAGTCCAAAATGTCGTTAAAGTACTCTTTTATAGAAGGGTTTAGGAAAAATTCAAAATTATTAATGGAATCAAGTTCTTCCTTTCAAAGTATGTCGTCCATAACATATTTGCGTTCGCGACCCAGCCCAACGGTTCCGCGACGCTTTTTGTAAATCACATCATCACACTTAAAAATCGCGTGATGTTTAGTTGACATGTCGTAAGCAATGTTGACGCTATTTCCATTTCAATTAGGAAATAAAATCAATGAATATATTGCCAAATTGCTGTTGACTTTACTTCTCTTTAAAAATAGAAATAGAGTCAATTGACACTATTTCCATTTGACCTTGTTACCTGTCACCGAATCTTTTGATTCCAAATTTAGTTTCGCAAGTCATATTAAGCTTTGTATCTCTAAAGAGTATGGCATGCTTGCATTTGTTAGGCGTCAGAGCACGGAGTTTTGTGACCCGCATATGCTAAAACTCTTATATATAGCGTTTGTACGCTCCAAACTTGAGTACGCCTGTTTCATTTGAAAGAAAAATAATTTTATCTCTGTCGTTTATTTTCGACCTTCTTTGTGGTGCAACGGACTGCCCCGTGCTCCTTGAGAGGATCTTCATAAACATTCCTGCTAGAGCCCTTAGGAGCTCTGAATTCTTCCATGTTCATATTTTTAAAGCTCTTTATGCAATCAATGTACCAATTACTAGATCCCTGATTTAGTTTAAAAGAATTACTAACTATTTGGAAATAGATTTTTCTTGCTCAAAAGATAGATTTTTAAGTACTATACTTTTTATAATTAAACTTACTTTTTTATACTATTAATATATGTACCTACAGTAACTATATACCTATTTCTACTTAGCCTATAAGATTTTGTATTTTAATTGGCTTAATAAATACTAATAAACACTAATAAATAATAAAATATGGGAGATAATCAATGAAATTGAGTTAGGTTAGAAAAAGGGATCACGTGGAATCACCACGCGTACCTGCAAATATTCCTAATTGTTATTGTAAAATTATTTTTGCTATCACATGGAATCAAAGATTCTTAACTAATTATTATTGTACAATTATTTTTTTCTATGGCATTAATGTAACTATGTATATATATGTGCGAGCCTGCTTATGATCATCAATGAAATTTGACTTGTTTGTTCATTTTCTTTTTTTTAAGATTTACATAACGGTATTTAAAAAACCTCATATCAAGCTAAACTTAGATCCTTATTTCACTTTAGATATTGTAATTTCTAAACTAACACAACTAAATGGGCTTTTCCTATCCCTATCTTTTTCCCTATCCCTGGTCAAAATCGTATCCCTATTCCTATCCCTAATGGTCAAAATCGTGAAAACGGGTTGACAGATGAACCTAAAAACAACTCCTTGTGAAAATCCCCATCAACACCTTAAATTGGTCCACCTAATCGTCCATACGAGTATTTTGGAAACAACTGAACCTGTAAACCCGTTCCTTGTGAAAACTTCCATCAAAACCTTTAATTTGATAGCTATATTATATGAACATTCTTGGGCATATTTCTGGACAGGAAGTTAAACTGGAAGGAGAATATTCTTCAGCGCCAGAGGAAGGGGTGTGTTGCACTTTACACATGCAAAAGAGCCATAGGCAAAAAGTGGAGTCCAGCCCCAAAATATGCAGACGGATTTACACTGAAATTATCCGACCTATCATGCTATTTGGAGTCGTGGTGTGGTGGCCTGCGCTGAGCAAGGCCACAAATCAGAATCTGTTAGGTAAAGTCCATAGATCTGTATAAGCGGCGTACTAAGAACAACGCCCAACGAAGCTCTTCAGGCCATTCCAGGCATTCTGCCACTCGATCTGGAAGCGTACCATGCAGCAGCGGCAGCTACTCTGCGCCTAAGGGAAACGACTGGCTGGGATCTGGAACTTGAGCTCTCCTTCAGACTACCTGATCACTGCAGCGTCTTCCAGGCTGAAGTCTCAGCAATCTTGGATGCCTCACATGGGTCCCGGGACGCAGGGTCATTGAGGGAAACTGTAAGGCAGACGAACTTGCCAGGCAGGGTACGACCAAGTGTTTGCCACATGCAAGCTAATACTGAAGGAGTACACACTCCGTTAAGCCAACGAAAGGTGGCAACAATCCCCAGGGTGCCGGACATCCAAACAAACCTGGCCAAAATGGGATCATAAAAGATCTAGAGGCATTCACGCCCTAAGAAGGAGAGAAATTTCCATATTAATAGGTGTTCTAACTGGGCACTGCCTAAAGTTTTGTTTAAAAAAGTGTATCTTATTGGTTTATGCATCTAGTCTTTAAAGCTGTTCACAACATTACTTTGATTTGAGAAGTTGCCCTGAGTGGTGGACACCAATACACTCAAACGAATTATTTTTTTTTTAATGCCACATACCCTCGTGATGGGTTGATACCTTGCCGCGGTAAGAGGGCTTAAGTCGATAGCCACAGGGCTATGCTGCCCTTGTGATCATAGCTCCGTACGGCACTTCATCACGAGAGCAGCCTAGCCTCACTGGCGCGAAGACAAAAATCTTCCCCCTCCAAATCCAGGGTGTTATGCGAAAGCGTGCCCATTGTACGTTTGCAGCCGGGAGGCAAATCGTGGCTGTATTTGAACGGAGCCTCTCTGATACCGGGTCGCCTCAGAGAGTAAGCATGGGTTACGCGGTACGGGGCTCTGCCGCGGCGGACGACACATTTTCCCCTACTCTTCCCTTGACCCTAAGCTGGCCTTGTCCGGCGATTGGTCGTACGAACAAGATGAACTCAAATAACGTAAATAAAAACGAAAAACCTAAAAAACAAACAACGCCAAATTTCACTCCTCAGCAGATGAGAGCTATGGAGGAGCAAGCTAGAAAACAAAAACAACGCCGGAGGACAACCTCCGCTCCACAATCAAGGGGGGATCGACCTCTACCGAGTAAGATTGACTTAATGGGAGCTAGCACCAGTGCGGTTGCCAACGCAGCTAAGCAGACAACGGCGGATGCTAAACTCCTATCAACCGCTGATATGAAAACCAGTCTGTTTGCGTCTGTGGCAGCGGTCTCACGACCTGGCTTCGGAGTTTCGAAGGAAGCTGCAACTGAGATATCGGTAAAGGGAGCGACCGCGATGGCAAATACGGGTCCGCACTCCGGGAAGACATCTCCCCGCCGCTTCACATACCACGAGAAAAGATTGGCTGCAAAGATCCTGAAGAAGTATGAAGGGGTACCGCAGGAATCGCTGTCGCCGAATTCCAGAAAATCGGTAGAGCTAGCGAAAGCTGTGATACCGGATTTCCAAAATACTCCCATGCCAAAGAGGTTAAAAGTTAACCCTTTCAAACGCCAGAGATCGGACCTGGAGTTAAATACCCCTCCCAAGCGGCATCAGAATACCCCTGGAGCGGGCAAACTAAGCTTTGCTGAGGTAACCAAGGACAGGATCGTTATAGGCGTCCTTGACCGAGGCAATGACCGTCTGGCCATCCCCAAGGACCGGTAGCGTTACGTGCGAAATGAACTCGGCAACATTCTTCTCAACGTTGCTCCGGAGTTTCCGGGTAGTTCGGCGCGAGTAACGGATGCGGGTTGGCACCAGGGTCAGACTAAATTACTAGCATGCGAGGATGCAAGAACTGCTAAACTGGGTGAAGTCTACAAAGGCGCAAAGATCGAAGTCGTCGACTGGAAGGACATTCCAGCTCGTCCAAGGGCAAGGGCATGGATTCCGGCCATCCCTGATTAACCCGAGAATTCTCGGGATGCTACGGCTAATGAATCCGCCCCTCCCAACGCAGGACTGGAGTGTCAATCTGATAAATTAAAAGGTGCAATGGCCTAGTACACTTCAGTGTAGGCCAGATCGTTATCCATGTGTATCGTGGCGATGCTCAGCGCGCCGCCTTCTCGGCTCGTCGGAAGACGGAATACCGGAAGAGGAAGCGGAGGAGTCCGACGCGGAAAACATGTTATCCGCCACGTCCCTTGGCGATAGTGCTGTGATCAAGTCGGAGATGGAGGACAGCCTACAGGACGAGGAAGTCCTCGACGTCACGGTGGTAGCAGCCAACGCTGAGCAATTAACAGCTAACGCTACAGACAGCAGGACTCCCGCAACGCCATATCGGGCAGTTAATCAGAACAACTCGTCGTTGATAGGGAACCTCCGGGATGGGGCAAACCTCGATGATATGGAGACGGCAGGGAAGTCTGTGCGATCTCATGTTGGTGGAGCTTCAGATTAATCTGCACAAATCTAAGGTGGCCTGGGTCAATAGCTCGAGAATCTGCGGATTGGGGACTAAGGGCTTCAAGCTCATTAGATCCAGCGAGGAGAGCAAAGTCAGAACGTGTATTTTAGTCAAGTCTGAGTTGAACTCCTTTCTCCTACCTAACTACATCAATGGTGATATTACCGCTATCAGTTTAACGGTCGACAGCACCCGCCTGACGGTGGCGAAGATCCTCCACCATAAACGGAGGTGAAAGACAGGTGTAAAATTTCTGCACCGGTAGTCTGATTATTGGAACGGACGCTAATGCTCACCATTTTCAATGAGGGAGCTCCGATATCAATGCCAGTGGCGAGTCTCTGTTTGATTACCTATTAACAACCAACTTGGTAATTTGCAACGTGGGTAATGAGCCCACTTTTATCACTAAGACCCGCAGGGAGGTCATAGACCTCACTATCTGTAGTGAAGGCGCTTATGAGTGGGTCAGAAAATAGCGGGTTCTTGAAGAACATTCATTTTCCGACCACCGTTACATAGAAATGGTTTTAGACTTTATTGTAGAATAACCAATTATGAACGGCAATCCACGTAACACTAATTGGCAGTTACACAATGAAATATTATACAGAGACCTACCACTACTGTCCTCACAAGCCCCCTCATCAGTAGAGGAGCTGGAGGATCTTGTTACTACCTTTACATCGGCGCTCTCAAATGCTCTAGGACAGGCTTGTCCAGTGCCAAAACCACGCGGTAAACAAAGGCCACATTGGTGGTCCTACAATTTGGACTCGCTTCGCAAATCATGCCGGAAGCAATTTAACAAGGCCAAGAGCCTCGGCTCTGAGCCTCATTGGCACGAATATAAAGATAAACTAAGGGTCTACCAAAAAGCTCTGAGACAGGCGAAGAGAACCTCGTGGAGAAATTTCTGCACTGGCGTCGAAAAGGTCGACGACACAGTGAGACTTAGACGAGTCCTCTCGGAAAGTCAAACAGCCATCAGCTATTAGCGAAAACGTGACGGATCCTGGACCAGCACGGAAGAGGAAACCCTTGAGGTGCTTTTGAATACACATTTTCCTACATGACGCACCGCTGGCACCTGCAACAAACCTGAAAGTAATTATACCCATCACTGAGGAAAGGGTAAGGTGGGCAGTTAAGAGCTTTGAACCGTATAAGGCGGCCGGGCCGGACGGTATTATCCCCGCGCAACTTATAAACTAATTGGAGACATCAGCTAAATGGCTGGTATTTCTCTTCATAGCCTGCCTGGCTCTCAACCACATTCCGGGCTCCTGGAAAAGCGCCTCGGTAGTGTTTATCCCTAAGGCGGGAAGGCATCCCACTACGAGCCAAAAGACTGCAGACCGATTAGTCTCTCGTCCTTTGTACTCAAAACCTTTGAGAGGATACTAAGCGACTACCTCTCAACGACTATTGATAGCAACCTTATCTCTAGCTATCAGCATGCATACACCAAGGGTAAATCAACAGAAACTCCTCTGCACAGTCTAGTATCTGTTATTGAGAAATCGCTGTGTGAAAAGGACTACTGTCTGAAAGGACTACTGTCTCGTGGCGTGGCACCCGGAGACTCATCCATAATGTCAAGAATGGCATTACCGATAACGTTCCGGACATACCGCCACTGGTCCCTGGGGATGGCCCAGCTTTCGTTACCTCGGTCAATGACGCCTATGAGGATCTGTCCTTGGTTACCTCAGCAAAGCTGAGTTTACCCACTACGGGGGTGTTCTGCTTCCGCTTCGGGGGAGGTTTTAAATCCACGTCCGATCTCTGGCGTTTGAAGGGATTTCCTTACACTTCTTTGGCGCGTAATCGCTTTAGAAGTTCGGTAAGTTAGCTTCAGCCATCTCCACCGTCTTTCTAGCATTCGGCGATAGCGTCTCTTGTGAAATACCCTCGTATTTCTTCAGGATCCTTGCGGCCGCTCTTTTGTCCAAGTACTCACAGCGACTGGGAGATGTCTTTTGGGGTAAATTTCGACCCGTAGTTGCCATCGCGGTCGTTCCCTTATTTGGATCTCTGGGGCCAGGTCGTGAGACCACTGCGACAGACGTTAAAGACTTGGTTTCGGTACTGGCACTTACTAGGGCTTTAGCATCAGCCGTTGTTGGCTTCACTGTGTTTGTACCGGTACTTACCTTGGGGATTGCCCCCTTATTATCCAGAGCTAATGGACCCGTAGTTGCCATCGCTGTCGATCTCTCGGCTGAAAAAGAAATGGAGTTTGTCCTCCGACGTTGCGTTCTCGCTTGCTCCAGCATTTTATATACATTCTTGTATCTTTAGTTTTAGGGTTTTTGTTACTATTTTTCATCTTGTTCGTACGACCCCTCGCCGGGCAAGGCCAGTTTATGGTCAAGTTGTGCTCTGCGGGTTAGGGGTTTAGAATATGCCCGAGGTAGGCATACCGGTCGTAAGAGGCGACTAATATGCACATAGGTAATGACGTGCTACTCGATGGTTGATCTACGGATATGATTCCTCTCACCTCTCATTACCCATCTTCTTCTTCCTCACGGATGGAGGGATGACATGACCTAGAAGGTTCCACTGGTCATACCAAATCGCTACCACGACAGTCGGGCAGTACCGCAAGGGAGTACCGCAGCGTACCGGGGTCATATCCGGCCAAGCACTGTCAACTTCGGCATCACTCCTCAAAACCTTCGGGGAGTGTTTTGCTGTTAACAACAACAACAACAACAACAACAACAGGGTCAAGGGAAGAGTAAGGGGAATGTGTCTTCCGCCGCGGCAGAGCCCCATACCGCGGTAAGGCCATAGTTACTCTCCGAGGCGGCCCGGTATCAGAGAGGCTCCGTTCGATTACAGCCACGATTTGCCTCCCGGCTGCAAACGTCCAATGGGCACGTGGTCGCATAACACCCTGGATTGGGAGGGGGAAGATCTTAGTCGTCGCGCCAGAAAGGCTTGGCTTCTCTCGTGATGTAGTACTGGCGGCGCTATGATCACAAGGGCAGCGTAGCCCTGTGGCTATCGACTTAAGCCCTCGTACCGCGGCAAGGTGTCCACCCTTAACGAGGGCTTGTCCTCTATACCAACCGGGAGAAAATACCACCACTAAGCCTACCAGCACTAGATGGTACGCGCCTGGGCTTGTCGGATAAAGCCAAGTTTCTAGGCATAGTTCAGGACAGGAAATTGAATTGGAAGGAGAATGTTCTTCAGCGCCAGAAGAAAGCTTGCATCGCTCTTTACACATGCGAAAGAGCCATTGGCAAAAAATGGGGGCTCAGCCTTAGAGTATGCAGTTGGATCTACACTGCGATCATTCGCCCAATCATGCTGTATGGAGTCGTCGTATGGTGGCCTGCGCTGAGCAAGGAAACATACCTGATTTGGACCTTGAGCTCTCCTTCAGACTACCTGATCATTGTAGCTTCTTCCAGGCGGAAGTCTCGGCAATCCTGGACGCCGCGGCCTGGTTAAGCAAACGTGTTATCGGAGCAGATATCGCGATATTTTCAGCGATAGCCAAGCGGCCATCAAATCCCTTGGCTCATACACGTTCAACTCTGAACTGACGCTCAGCTGTCGTCGATCTCTTCAGGAGATGGCCCAACAGAACCGCGTAAACCTCATATGGGTCCCGAGACATTGAGGGAAACTGTAAGGCAGACGAGCTTGCCAGGCAGGATACGACCAAGCAGGTTCTTCAGGATAAAGAGCGCTTAGGTATGCCGTTTGCCACATGCAAACTAATGCTGAAGGAGCACACACTCCGTCAAGAAAACGAAAGATGGCTGCAATCCCCAGGGTGTCGGATATCGAAACAAACCTGGCCAAAATGGGATCTTAAAAGGTCTAGACGCATTTATGCCCTAACTAGGAGGGAAATCTGCATATTGATAGGGGTATTAACCGGTCACTGCCTCATGGCTAGGTGTGCCCTACCGGCGATGCTACAGGAGTTGCAAAGAAGATGAGGAGGAGGGGGAAACAGTGAAGCACCTCATCTGCTCCTGTTCGGCTTTAAGCGGCGCGAGAACGCGCTTTTTAGGAGTTCCCTTCCTGGATAGCATAAGCCAGATCGCGGAACTGGACATAAAGGACTGAGATATTTGGCTGAAATTTTGTATGCGGCCACCATTTTCCAATATAGGAATCATTTGTCGGAACCAGCAAGATCGGACCGATATTATATATAGCTCCCGTACAACCGATTATTCCGATAAACGGATTTTGGGCTATAACTCCTGTAATTAAACACGTAGAAACGTTAAATTTTGGTTGAAAATCATTGAGATGGGATAAATATTTCACATAGCCCCCATACAATCGATTGTTCCGATAAACGGATTTTGGGCTATAACTTCTGTAATTAAAGAGGAAGGAACGTGAAATTTTGTAAGTATTGCTATTTTTATATATGAAATATCGATGTTGAAAATCATTGATATGGGATATATATTTCACATAGCTCCCATACAATCGATTATTCCGATAAACGGATTTTGGCCTATAACTCCTGTAATTAAACGCGTAGGAATGTGAAATTTTGGAAGTATCACTATTTTTATATGTGAAATATCGATGATGAAAATCATCGAGATGGGATAAATATTTCACATAGCCCCCATACAATCGATTGTTCCGATAAACGGATTTTGGTAGATAACTCCTGTAATTATATAGGTAGGACCGTGAAATTTCGTAACTATTGCTCGATCGATGTTAAAAATCAATGAGATTGGACCAATATAACACATCGCCCCCATATAGTCGATAGTTCCGATAATTTCGGTATGAGCGGAAGTTAAATTCACACAGGCTGTACTGGGATCAAACAGTGAAAATCGTTACGCTTATTCATGAAAGGTATTTAGCCTTCGGCACAGCCGAAGACAGCTTTCCTTACTTGTTATATATATAAAAGATATACATACATACATATATAATAGATAAATAATAGATATATAAAAGATAAAGTTAAAATTTCGATGTAAAACCGTTTTAAAATAAACTTATATTCGTAATTTCAAAACTTAAAATTCCCTAGTTATTCTTTACCGTACAGTATATATGTTGCCATATGGCAACATGTAAAAAAACAGACTTATAAAAAAAAAATTTTATTTTTTATTGTTACTGGGGCTTAAACAAATAGTTGGACAAGAATTTGGATTTTTTGGCCAGCGTAGTAAAAAGATGTAGCGAAAGGGTTAGGTAGGTAGGTAGAAGTGGCTGCCGCAAAGGCACACCTAGGCCAGTAATAAAAGGCCCGTTGTGATACCACCAAACACTAGGAAAGCCAATCCCGGGGCCCGGCCATATGGAAAATCCCAGTGATGTCGGAACTCTCCATATAGCCGAAACCCGGGACTGACACTCCTAACCGACACCGCTACCCCTCCTCGAACCATTTTGATAACTTGATGAAGGCCATCAAGTCCTTTATGTCTAGCTCCGCGACCTGGCTTAAGCTAACCAGGAAGGGAACTCCCAGAGAGCGCCTTCTCGCTCCGCTTAAGGCCGGGCAGTTGCAGATGAGGTGCTCCACCGTTTCCTCTTCCTCATCATCTTTGCAACTCCTGCAGCATCGTCGGTAGGGAACGCCTAGCCTTGCTGCGTGCCTACCAATAAGGCAGTGCCCGGTTAAAACACCTATTAGTATGGAGATTTCCTTCCTTTTTAAGGCGTATATGTGTCTAGATCTTTTAAGATCGCATTTTGGCCAGGTTTGCTTGGATATCCGGCACCCTGGGGCTTGTAGCCATCTTTCGTTGGCTTCGCGGAGTGTATGCTCCTTCAGCATTAGCTTGCACGTGGCAAACGGCATAGCTATGCGCTCTTTATCTTGAAGAATCTGCTTGGTCGTGCCCTGCCTGGCAAGTTCGTCTGCCCTACAGTTTCCCTCAATGTCCCTGTGTCCCGGGACCCATGTGAGGTTCACGCGGTTCTGTTGGGCCATCTCTTGAAGAGATCGACGACAGCTGAGCGTCAGTTCAGAGTTGAACGAGTAAGAGCCAAGGGATTTGATGGCCGCTTGGCTGTCGCTGAAAATACAGATATCCTGTCCGATGGTACGTTCACCTATCCAAGTCACGGCGTCCATGATTGCAGAAACTTCAGCCTGGAAGACGCTGCAGTGATCAGGTAGTCTAAAGGAGAGTTCTAGGTCCAAATCCCTTGAGTAAACCCCTCCTCCGACTCTGCCGTCTAACTTCGAGCCGTCGGTGTATATACAAGTGCCGCCATTAGTAGCGGGACACCGATCTATGTTCTCCCAGTCTTCCCTGCTGGGAATGTTTATTCTAAAACAACAATCTCCGACTGTTGTGTTCGCACACCGATCTGTGCTCAGAGGGAGAAAGCTGTAAGATCTTAGAATACAGGAGTGTCCAATAGTGCTTGCGCCCCAGACGGACGTTTCCCTTAGACGCACAGCCGATGCTGCTGCTGCCCGGTACCCTTCCATATCGAGTGGCAAAAAGCCAAGAATGGCCTGGAGAGCTTCATTGGGCGTTGTTCTTAACGCCCCGCTTATACATATCATGCTCGATCTGTGGACTTTTCCTAACAGATTTAGGTTTGTTGCCTTTCCTAGCGCAGGCCACCATACCACGACTCCATACAGCATAATTGGCTGGATTATCGCAGTGTAGATCCATCTGCAAATTTTGGGGCTGAGCCCCCATTTTTTGCCAATGGCTCTTTTACACGTGTAAAGTGCAATGCACGCTTTCCTCTGGCGCTGGATGACATTCTCCTTCCAGTTAAGCTTTCTATCTAGAACTGTGCCTAGGAATTTGGCTTTGTCAGCTAAGTTCAGGCGCACGCCATCTAGTTCTGGTAGGTTCAGCGGTGGTATCTTGTACCGCCTGGTATAAAGGACAAGCTCCACCTTTCCCGGGTTGATGCTAAGTCCGCAGCGAGAGGACCATGAAGAAACTTCTCGCAGTGCTACTTGCATCAAGTCACACAGGGTTTGTGGGAATTTGCCCCTATATGCAATAGCTAAATCGTCTGCATATGCCACTATCTTCCCGCCCCCCCACCTTGTGTCTCGTAGCAGGGAGTTTACGGTGAGGTTCCATAGGAGCGGGGAGAGAACACCACCCTGAGGCGTTCCTCTTGTGACATAGCGTGAAAGATCAACTGTTCCCAGTGAAGAAACTATTTTCCTTCCCTTTAGTAGTTGATCAATTAGTCCAATAAGAGACCTATTTATGCCCAGGTTTGTTAAAGCAGTGTTAATAGCCTCCGGCCTTATATTGTTGAAAGCCCCTTCGATGTCCAGAAAGGCCACGAGACAGTACTCCTTTTCGTGCAATGATTTTTCAACAATAGAGACTAGGCTGTGGAGCGCAGTTTCCGTTGATTTACCTTTGGTGTAGGCATGTTGATAGCTAGAAATAAGGTTGCTATCAATAGTAGAGGAGAGATAATCGCTAATTATCCTCTCGAAGGTTTTAAGTGCAAAAGACGAGAGACTGATCGGTCTGTAGTCTTTAGGCTCATAGTGTGAGGCCTTCCCAGCCTTTGGAATAAAGACTACCGTGGCGCTTCTCCAGGAGCACGGAATGTAATTAAGAGCCAGGCAGGCTGAATAGAGAACTACCAGCCATTTAGCTGATATTTCCAGCGTGTTTATAAGTTGTGCGGGGAAAATCCCGTCTGGCCCAGTTGCCTTGAACGGCTCAAAGCTTTTGATTGCCCACCTTACCCTTTCCTCCGTAATGGGTATGTTTACCGCCAGGTTTGTTGCAGATGCTACAGGTGCATCATACAAGTTCCCCGGAAAGTGTGTGTTCAGGAGCAGCTCCAGGGTTTCCCCTTCCGTGCTGGTCCAAGATCCGTCAGGCTTCCGTAAATAGCTAATGGCTGTTTGAGTTTTTGATAGCACTCGTCTAAGTCTCGCTGTATCATCGACTTTTTCGACCCCGGTGCAGAAATTTCTCCACGAAGTTCTCTTCGCTTGCCTTAGAGCCTTTTTATAGGCCCTCAGTTTAGCTTTATATTCGAGCCATTCAGGCTCCGTACCGATGCTCTTGGCCTTGTTAAATTGCTTCCTGCATGATATACGGAACGAATCCAGGTCGTAAGACCACCAGTGGGGTCTATGTTTGCCGCGTGGTTTTGGTACTGGACAAGCCTGCTCTAGGGCATTTGAGAGCGCCGTTGTAAAGGTCGTTACCAGATCATCCAGTTCTCCCACTGATGAGGGGGCTTGTGGAGGTAATACTGGTAGGTCCCTAGCTAATATTTGGTTATGTAGCTGCCAGTTAGTGTTGCGTGGATTTCGTTTCATAACTGGCTGCTCAACAATAAAGTCTAACACAATTTCTATGTACCGATGGTCAGAAAATGAATGCTCATCAAGAACACGCCATTTTCTGACCCACTCATAAGCGCCTTCGCTACAAACAGTGAGGTCTATAACCTCCCTACGAGCTTTAGTTATAAAAGTAGGCTCGTTACCCACGTTACAAACCACCAGGTTAGAAGTTAGTAGGTAGTCAAACAGAGACTCGCCCCTAGCGTTAATATCGGAGCTTCCCCACTGGACGTGATGAGCATTAGCGTCAGCTCCAATAATAAGATGGCCCGTACAGAAATTATCCACCAGATCTTTCACCTCCTTTTGTGGAGGAGGTTCTTCGGCGTCATAGGGCATATAGACCGACGCCATCGTTAGGCTGGTGCTGCCGACTGTTAAGCTGGCAGCTGTAACGTCACCATTTGAGTAGTTGGGTAATAGAAAGGTGTTTAGCTCAGACTTTACCAAAATACAGGTTCTGACCTTGCCCTCATCATTGGCTTGGATGAGCTTGTACCCCTTAGTCCCCAATCCACAGATCCTAGAGCTATTGACCCAGGGCTCTTGGATAAGGACCACGTCTACGTCGCCTTTAGAAAGACGACTGCTTAAAACAGCCGAGGCTGCTTTAGATTTGTGCAGATTTATCTGAAGCACCACCAACATGAGAGAGCTCAGACATCCCTGCCGCCAGCGTGTCGTCGAGGTCTGGCCTGTTCCGGGGGCTGTCTCTCAACGAGGAGTTGTTCAGAGCACCTGCACGATTTGGCGTGGCGGGAACCCTGCTGTCTGAAGCAGCATCAACGTTAGTGTGCTCAGGTTTAGCCACGATCGTGACGTCGAGGCCTTCTTCGTCAAGCAGGCTTTCTTCTATCGCCGAGTTGTTCGCAGCACCATCGCAATTTGACGTGGCGGATAACATACTTTCCGCGTCGGACTCCTCTGCTTCCCCTTCCGATGCCTCGATCTCCGAGTCCTCCGGAGCGTCCGGAATAGCAGCGCGCTGTGCATCGCCACGGTATACGTGGATCACGATCTGACCCAAGCCGTAATGCACTCGTCCGTTGCACCGTTTAAGGGGCTCGAGCGCCTCCTTATTCAGAGTGATAACCACCTGTCTATTGGGCCCAACCACATCATCGACCAGATTGACGCCCCAATCCTGCGTCGGGAGAGACGGATTCCAGACCTGCAGCATCTCAAGAATATTCTCGGGTTCTGCAGGGACGGCAGGAATCCATGCCCTTGCCCTTGGCCGAGCAGGAATGTCCTTCCAGTCGACGACATCTAGTCTTGCCCCTGGGTAGACTTCACCCAGTCTTGCAACTGCTGCCTTATACAGTGCGACAGTTCTTGCATCCTCGCACGCGAATATTTTGATCTGACCTTGGTGACAGCCCGCGTCAGTACCTCGCGGCGGACTACCCGGAGACTCACGCATTAAGTGGAGGAGGGCCCTGCCCATTTCATTCCGGACATACAGCCACTGGTCTTTGGGGATGGACCAACGGTCGTTACCTCGGTCAATGAAACCTATAAGGATTCTGTCCTTGGTTACTTCAGCAAAGCTGAGTTTTCCCACTACGGGGTTGACCTGATGCCGCTTCGGATGGGGGTCTACCTCTCCGTCCGATCTCTGGCGTTTGAAAGGATTACCGTTCACCCTCTTAGGCACATAGGGCCTCTGGAAATTTGGTATCAGAGCTTTCGCTTCCTCCACCATCTTCCTTTCTTCCGGCGACAGCTTCTCCTGCGATGCTCCCTCATATTTTTTAAGGATCCTTGCGGCCTTTCTTTTATCCCAGTACGCAAAGCGTCGGGGAGATGCCTCTTTGGAGGGATTCAGACTCGTAGTTGCCATCGCGGTCTCTCCCTTTGCGGCGTCGTCCTTCTCTTTCGAAACTCTGAAACCAGGTCGTGAGACCATTGCCCCAGATGTGAAGAGATTGGGTTTCGTACCAGCGCTTGATGGAAGTTTAGCTTCCGCCGTTTTCTGCTTGACTGCGTAGGCAGCCGCACTGCTGCTTGCTCCCATCAAGTCACTCTTACTTGATTGCAGTTTGGGGGATGACTGACCCGTAGTTTCCATCGCTGTCGGCCTCCCAGTTAACTTTGAGGCGGAGTTTGTCCTCCGGCGTTGTGTTTTCGCTTGCTCCAGCATAGTTCTTCTCTGCTGCGGAGTAAACGAAGTCGTTAATTGCTTTGTATTTTGTGTGTTCTTCATCTTGTTC